>JARJLF010000826.1:0-129016 GCA_029378395.1 Mycena leptocephala
TGAGGCAAGATGTACCATTACTCGACTCAGAGTTCATAGCTGCACTATCCAAAGCTGCGCCTTCGACAGTGGAATTGGTATTCCTTTGTTTCCGAGCCATACTGAGCTTCATCATATTTGAGTCGTCGTCAAGACCATCACTCCGGAAAATCCGCAGTTTCGGGAGCCTCAATAATGTTTCTGAAACCTAAGGTTTCAGGAACAGAATATCTGCTCCCAAAACTATTCCCGAAACCTTTTGATTCGGGAACAGTTTCTGTGCTCCTGAAACCAAAGGTTTCGGGAATGTTATCGGGGCCCCCAAAACTTCGGATTTTCCGGAGTGGATCCTCCGTTTAAGAGACAATGCCTGAGATTCCATTAGGGGAAGTCAAAGCCACCGGGCAGGACCGATTCTGCGGCCGATTCTCATCCGATTCTCGTTCGATTCTCAAAACAGAATCGATCAAGAATCGGACTCAGGTTTGACCCACCCCATGCCGACTTTGATTCTGAGTTCGATTTTGGCATCGATTCTTGGATTCCTCCTAAACGCAAAACCCAATTTGCATCTATAATAATATAGTTGGCTTTGCAAGTGATACTACAGTATTAATTGAATGATACTTTACTTTCCCAGAAGAATATTCTGCAAGGAGAGCAGTTTCTCAAGTATTGTAGTTTCCTATAGCCTGGACTGAGGGGTTTGCTGAATCAACCGAAATAAGATAACTTAGCTTAGAACTTGTAACAAAAGTTGTAACAGATGTGGTGGGCAAGAAAGCGAGTTTAGGGGAGGCACCGATTCTCAAGTCGATTCTAAGCCGATTCTGATGCAGCTTCGCCTCCGGAGTCGAAGCACCGATTCTGACCGATTCTCGATTTTGATCGATTCTGGATCGATTCTGGTCTCAGAATCGATGTCAGAATCGACATCAGAATCAACGTCAGAATCGGTCCTCCAAAACCGCTTTGACTTCCCCTATTGGATCTACGAAGAAGTGATATAAAGCAAAGAGAAGCAGCATTTGTCAGACCGGCAACCCACACTACCCAAAACCGATCAATGAGTCAGTCTATATGATCAAATATGGTCACGTTTTTTTTTGTGGTGACATTTTTGCTACCCTAAGCACAAAAGAACTAACGTTCTATTTGTGAATGTGATATTCGTCTACGCAGAAAATGCTTAGGTACAGATACCTCGACAAACCCAAATGGGATAGGTTCCTAAAACGACTGGAACATCTGGTCATCATTTTTGGTGGACCCACCAAATGTGAGTTGAGACTTCGTAGAATGGGACCTCAAACCTTGGGAAAAAGTGTAAAAAACTGTTATAGAGAAAGATGAATAGTTTTGAATTCTGAATCGAATGCGCCCAACTTGTTTTTTGACATTTGGTGAAGATCGTGCTTACCGTCTGCGCACGGACCAGTTGACGATGAGCACGACCTTCACCTAAAGTCGAAAAACAAGTATGTCTCATTCAGCTTAGAATTGAAAACTATTCAATTTTTACTTAGGAACTTTTGACACTTTTTTTCAAGGTCGGGTGGAGGCTGAGGGTCATATTCTACCAAGTCCCAACTCAACTTAGGCGGGACCACCGAAACATGCTGGATGACTACGACTAATTGTTAATTCACTAATTATGCTCGAGTATAATGTATAATCATTCATACAACTCATTTTATACACCCGAAGCACAGATACGCAGTTTTATGGAGCAAAAGAATTGGTAGAGCGGTAAATAGGGGCATAGTTCCAAATGCGGTAATACCACAAATCACATCACTGATTTTTGGCACGGTTGCCGACCACCATTGACCAAATAATCCCCAGTAGGCCCGCTGGCGCGGCAAAGCCCACTATCGTAAAGTGGCCGATGCCGCCGCGTTCAACTACTATTCAACTTTCAGGCTCTGCCAACAAGCTTCTTCTGCAAATTGAAGTCTCTTAGGGTCCGAGTGGATACCACTAGGTGTAAATGGTTGTACATTTGAACGGTTGGAAGTAAATAAATTTGAATTTTTGGAAAATCAGGGCTTGTGACGGCCTGCTCGGGGCCCTTCGCGCGAGCTTTGCTCAGCTCGAGTCCTTCGCCCCCGGTCGCATAAGTACTTCACCAGAAGAAATATTATAAACTGGAACGAAAGTAATAGGTATTTTTTTCAAACGAGTCTGAGTATGAATTCAAATACTGTTCACAGTGCAAGTCCGCTAGGTAATTGTGAGTAATGTTCACCTTAGCATTAGTGGTGTTCAAAGTTGGCCCTACTTGGTTCCTGTTTAATCTCCTGCTCGGTCCCTTTTTGACCATTTTACCGCAAAAATGGTCAAAAAGGAACCAAGTAGGAGAACAAGTAGAAGCCAAAAAGGAACAACTTTGAAACAGGGGCTCCGTGATTTCGCAATCAGGAAACAAGTAGGAGAGTCTTCCTACTTGTCGCAGGTCAAAGGCAACTCTCCGGCAAGTGCTGTCGGCTACTACGGCTTGTCAACCGCAATTTACGGCCTGAGTTCGACACGCCCTCCCTGCTGCTAAGTTGCGACGGTCGACAGACATAAAATACAGATAATGTCTGTATTATAACCCACTTACTACACTGTGCATTAAAACAGGCAAATTTTACCAGCCGAACTTCGAAATATCCGGCACAGCCGGTCACTCAATTCGGGCTTGTGATGCATGTGAGGTGAGCCTAACACAATCAAGCTTGACTGAGGTGAATGACCATAGCTGAGAAATTATCCCGGGGAAACACCCAGCTAAGCATGGAATGAGTCTACAAAAGACAGGAGATGAAAGGAAATCATGGTCCCGGATACAGAGATCAAGTTCTGCCGAGTAGGAGAACAACTAGGGAACACAAGTAGGCGCACAAGTACTTAGGAGCATTTTTGTCAACAGGAAGTACATGTGCTCCTGTTTGAAAAGTTGCCCCTACTTGGTTCCTTTTTGCATTTCCCACTTGACTTCCTGGAAGCAAACAGGAAACCAACCAGGAGCGCAAAAAGGAGCGAATTAGGGAAACCTTGCAAGGCACTATTGCAATGATCCTCACCCTATTACCGGATCATCATGGTGTTGCTCTTGAAGACACTGTTGATTTTAAGCTAAAGGATCCATACACGTTTAAGAGTTGTACAGTGAAACGCACTCAGATTCCAATCCAACCCGGGTTTATCATGACATGCGAGAGCGCTGCGGACGAGCGGCCCGAACGGCCTACAAGGCCCAAGGGAGAACTCTGCTGACTGCTGTTGTCAGATTGTCGTGGTACAGAGGCATCGTATGTGATGATTTCAAGAGTTACGTCCTTGGCCGGACTTGCGAGACTCATGGAATACAATGAAATTGTTGGGATTCCATCTGTACCTCGCCTTTAAAGCAACTTCCCTGTCGCCAAAGTTTCCATCAATGGCTATCTGCTAAAGCGGAATCGGACACTGTCGGCCTTTCGTTGTATCTGCATGCTCGCTGCACCCATTTGATCGGGCAACTTTGCGATTTACTGGCAACCCTGCACAACGCACACGACGAACTTGGAGAGCGAGGGGTGCAAAGGTCAGGGGACGGGTTACGGCGACCTCGAGAAGCACGGAGTCTCCGGAGAAATGTGAATCTCGTGGTCGTCAATTGCAAAGTCTCATTCCAGGAGGGCTTGATATCTCGCGCATGTCCCCTGCTGAGTTTACGGAATTAAAATTTAAAGCAGCCCAGACAAGATGCGTGGGCCAATTAGTTCCAGAGCTCTAATTCCGGCATATCTGAAGTGGTAGCAGCGAAGACAGACGGGACGACGAAGACAATGACCTTGCCCCAATGGGTTGGGACGTGTGTATAGACGACACCGAACACGCAGGAGCGTGAACAGGGACAGGGACAGATTTGGGAACATTTTCAACAATTTCAACAATTTTAACAGGTTTAACAGGATTAACAGGTTTGGCTAGGCTCGTCCCCATCCGGTATTCAGCACAGCATATACAAACCCATCACTCGCCAAGGCTCGCAACGCTGAATACCAGATACTGAATACCGACCTCCCTGTTGTACTCTCTTTGTCTGATTAATGTATCTGTTTGCGTGATTGTTGTCTTTGTTTGTATGATGTTCCGCATTCGGTCTGAGATCAATCTGCTAGCGTCGACTGGTTCACGAGTCTAAGATTTGGCAGGATGGATGGGCACCTGCGAAGGAGATCCCACGAAGGAGAAACTGCATAATGCAAGCAACAACGTGCCAATAATAAATAAAATCAAAATAATAATAAAATCGCCGGAATAGGGCGACAAAGACACCCCAACCGAAATAGGCAACGCACCTGGTTACTTAAAATTAGTGACCGAGGTTCCTCACTAGACCAAAGACGCACCAGAATAGGGGTATCAACTAGAAGGATAATGAACAAATGATATCAACAAGAACAGGGAAGATACTATTGATCACCCACCTGTGCAAAACTGGTTTGATGGCATTTTGTTGGGCCTGGTACTTTTGTGCCTCTGGACGGATTGGCCTCGGCATCGACACACGGGATGCCTGACATATCAATATGTCGAGTCTGAGGCCCTTGAATTTTTGAGGCAGAAACGAGGCCGCACTGAAGGTCCCGAGGCGGTGTGTACCTTGGCAAAAAAATTACATGAGGAATTTGGCGGGCGATCAATATGATCAAAAATCAACCTTCAATTTTATTGTAAACTCATTTCGCGATGTATCACCTAGTAGCGTAAAAGGACATGCAATGTACCCTACATGAGTCTCCCACATTTATTTGAAGCCAATCCGGCACGAATTGAGAGAATTAGATCGAATTTTTGCAAAGGTGGGCAATTGATAGTATGTACCGGGACCCAAAAAAGCAGGGGGAGATGCGTCCCCTAAAATATGGCCCACGGGTCGAAGGAAGACGGCACCAATTCACCAGAGGCGAGAAGCCACTCCCGCATATACACCTTCCAACGGACCAAGTGCAACGTTGATGGGCAAAAGAGGATCCACGCTAAAGGCGAGAGACATAGTAAAAGTACCATGAGAGGCGGTAGATAGAGTTATCTGGAAAGGGTCCTGACCAGAGAAATGGGCCGCAAAGAAGCGAGATGACCTCGACCGACCATGGTACAGAGGACACCCTCAACGGACACAGACATAGATGGGAAGCGGAAAATACGACAGTCGACAGTGAAAGCGATCGGAGAGAGAGCGAGAGAGAGAGAAAGGGAGGGCACGAGGGTACGATCAAAAGGCGAAACCCAAATAGAGGTTCTTGTGAAACCCCAAAAGGGACACAAAAGTTACACCTACTAGCCTTGCAAAGCGACAACGGAGCAGTTATGTGAAATTACTCCCCAAAGCAGACGCAAGCACATGGTCTTATTGTATTCCTTTATCTGCAGATCATGCCGCGGCGAACAAAACAGTTCCAAAAAAGGCAAAAGCTGACATAAGTTGATCGCATTCTTCAGAAATTTGGTTTTAGGGCGCCCCAACACCCACTACATTCTGATAGTGGGCATGTCCCAGCCGCTTCGCCAACCGTGATTAGCGCAGCCACGTGCTTGGCGAACGCGGTTGGTCACGAGCCTACTCTAAGCACAAAAGAACTAACGTTCTATTTGTGAACGTGCACAGTTATGTTGTCCAGTACCAAAAAAGTCCGATGGCGGCAACTCAGCGGACGCGCTGGAAACGACAGCGGTGGCTCAACTGTTTTATCGCAAAAATATTGAAGACGCATGGCCTTCAAGTTTTCGGTATGTAATAATACAATCCTGCAGGATGAGCTCAAATTTAAACAGTTAGACGTCCATGAATCCCAGAGTATTTCTCGCTTTGACCTCGAAGTTCTATTACTAAATCGTGCGACAGCGCTGCAGGGAAATCTTGAAACTGCTGGATATCAATGGTAATGTCACTTTATTTGGACTCGGTGTCCGGTCGCCCCCGCCGCCCCCCATAAAAAAAAAAGCCCAAAGATTAAATGAGTGTCAGTTACATCAAGCGTAAATAGCTAAATATGTAAGTATGCTTTTTGTCCGTCCGAGGCACGCCCCATTTATTTAATATTTATCTAGTAGAGATGTGGTGGAGTTAGGTGTGTGGAGAGACAGATCCCTCGGGGTATATGGCGGCAAAGCCGTCGATGTCTCTACTGGACTAGGCGGCGCGACCGTCTGGGGGCCCGAATCTGTGTTCCAAATGCTACTAGTACTCTGCGCTAGTGAATCTGTCTGCACCGATGGATACGAGTATGGGTAACCCAGGGCGGAGTCCACCGGAGGCCCCAAATCTGGATTCCGAATATTAGTCTGGGCTGCTGGATCTGGTGTCCGAGCCGATGGATCCGAATCTGAGTACGCCAGAAAGCCCTCTAGCCTCGGGCCACGCTGGCTTTTCCTGCGCCGGCACCACATCAGACCGAACGCCAACAATACGGCCACCACAACGCCGCATACGCTCCCGACCACAATTGCGACAGGGAAATGGGATGCGGCTGCCGAGGATGTCCTTCCGTCCGAGTCTGTGATCGTCTGGTTCGACTTGTCCTGTCCAACGGCGCTGCTTGGCGTAGTTGTAATTTGGACTGTAGGTGTAAAGACAGTAGGCTGCCCACTTCCGCTCGATCCGAGTCCGCTCGCCACTGAGCTAGCGGTTGATGCACTGGGCGCCTGTGTAATCGATCCAGTTACGCTTGGTCCTATGGGCACGGGGCTGGACTTTGATGTGCCACTTTGTGTGATACCTCCACTCGGTTCATTGATTTGTGAGATTCCATCATCAAAACTGAACTTCCATAAGATATCTGTGAAACACAAATGAAAAGATAATTTTAACTCACGTATACATCGCAAAGTCGAAAATGATCAAGGACGGGCTCGCAGCCTGTGCGACCAACGTGTGCGCCTTGTTGCTGAGGCCGTCCACCGACAGCATGGGGACAGAATACAGAATATTGGTGGAAGTATCTGGGATATGGCTATACGAGCCGTGGACTGCGCCGTCCAGGATGAACGTCAAGTTGACGATGGTGGTTGCCGCATTCACGGTATTGGGAACGATACCAAAGAAATATATTGCCGTCCCTGAAAAAAGAAACAGGAGTTGCAATGGAGGCATGTATGTTGCCTGAAGGCGCCGACATACCTGTAAATTGTAGGGTAACAGAGTGAGGTGCTGCGCCTGCCGGTTGAGTGGTATCGTGCCATGTATTATCGAAAGCCTGACTCGATTGGGGTTGCACAAAACAAGAAGTGCAATTGTTACGCTATCGTCTTTGCTCAGCCGACTGCTGAATGTACTAAAAACCACGGTGCTTACAACGACAGCATTCCACCCATTCGGCGGGTCATAAACTGGAATGACACCAGTCACTGCATCCCCGTTGAAATCATCGATGGTGCGGTTCGAGAGAGCAGAGAGGCAGCCCTGGACCTGCGCCAAAGCATATATGGCGAGGATGAAGGGGCGGTTGATCATCCTTCAAGTTGGGAATCACCCCACTGTACCGCGTTTATATTTAGGTTAAAAATACTTTTGAGCGAGCTTCTCCCGGCTGCTGATGGACAGATTGAATAGAACTTAAGTGCGGAGCGAATAAAGTTCCATTTACTCAATTTTGCAGTATTGTTTGCTCTCCTAACTGATTTTTTTGCTTCTATATGTCGACTGGGTTCTACAGCGTGACGGGAAACTGGGTGCGTGAGCTTGGCTCGGAAGATATATGGAGGTCAAGGACGATGGGGTACATACATATGCCTGTAGTACTCCGGGATACTTCCTGAAACCGGCGTTCCTGAGCGGGACCGTGTCGTGTAATGCTACCTACCTACCTACCGCACCGTCAGATCATGATGTCCATCATGTTTTTACTTGGTTTGGACACTATATGCCGGTTGATTCGGTCTTTCTCTACGGTGACCTTAATTTTTTTTTTTGCGTGCTCGATAATAATATGTAGGAAGAAAGCGGTCTTAGGGTTTTGTCAAGTGGCTGAAGACAATTTCTTTTGTAAATCCGGGCCACGGTGACCAAGGGACCAGCTGCAGCGTTCGAGGCTCCTCCGTGTATTTATCCGTCCATTTCTTCTTTCTCCTCTCCTTTTGGGGGACCTCGGTCGATTTGCCATTAGCCTTCACACGAGCTTCGCTCTTGGGGTCCTTTGCGGGATTTTCGCGGTTGTTCGCAGTTGTGCACTTTATTGTTTATTCATTGTAATTTACAACCCGGAGCGGGATCATGATGATCCCACCGAACTTGGTCACTTATTATATCAAAGTATTAGGTACATTCCAAAAAACATATATTATAATACAGGTTCAGAGACTTCAGAGCATTAGTTGTTGTTGCGCACATCAAGGATGATTTGGTTCAAGACCGACACCCGCCTCCCATCTGTCGACTCATCAGAAGGCCGTCCGGAACGAGAAAATAGATAGAATACGCACCGAAAAATCCGTGAATGCCGTGCGGCAAGTGCGGCTGGGCCAACGACTTGTCCTCCTCAATGCTGCCAGGGAATAAGTATTTCAGACACTGTATTGAGGACGAGACGATTCAATTCTGACTTACACGAGATTCAACGATGAGGTGATCTGGCTCTGGACCGGCGCGTCCCGGATGACGATGTTCTCGCTGATGGTAGCGGTATAGAAGAGGCCCACTAGTCCTGCCTGCGAGTCGGAGTTTTATTTCATGTCAATTTACAAGGTTGAATAAAATGATAATGTGCTGACCTGGATCGAGTTGCTCTCCGAAGGAACCTCGACGGCACCGCTAAACTGGACAATTGCGCCGGCCTCGTCGAATCCCTCTCCCTGGAGCTGCTTCTTGTACTCGTCACGGGAGACTTTCTTCCCGTTCACGGTAATGGTCGCGTGCTTTGACAAGAAGGCCTCGAATGCAGAATCGAAGGCGGTCTGAGTGGTGGCTTTGATGATCGAGGAGAGGTGCTGCTCTGCCCAGCTCCTCAGCGGCGGAAGGACGATGTTGACTGACATTGTGGGGGAGTGAATAGTTCGGTTGGTTTGAGCTCGGTTGCATCGGCGCCTTTTATAAGCGAGCCGCGGCGTCCACTAAATTTGCTGTCCGCCGATCGCGGAGGCCGCGTTACGTAGCTCGTCAGTTAGCAAATGAATCGCGGGAGGCCCAGGGCAATGCAATACGTTCCAGTGCGTTCCCGTGTTCGCCTTGTAAGGCCGGGCAGTGCACGGTGACCTGTCCATTTCCCGCGCTCGGTCGTAATAGGCCGTAATGTTCCGAGTGAGTATTTCCGTGTTCCGACATATAAATGGAATGGGCTCGCTAGTATGACGTGCTCTGCCTAATAAAAAAGGCCGAAGCGACCAAAATTGCGATGTATGAGCTGCTTGACGCTGGACCGACCCTGAGTGAAATGAGTGACACTCATCGCCCGCCGAAGAAAGCTATTACAGTTGGACGCTAGCTCGAGGTGCCTGCGTTCCGATCGCACTGCGGACGTCGACCCACGGTCTGGATACTCTGGGTCCAAGCACGACTTGCCTAAAGTTAACTTTGAACTAGTATTCATAGCGGCAACGTGACAAAGCCGTGGCGCACCATAGCTGCCGCGTAGTACGGTGGGGAGATTCAACGCCAAAATTGGCAAGACGGCCCGCGGTTTCGATAACTGTTCCTGGTTCCTGCTGTCTCTGTAGGAGGTTAGGTGGCCGACGAAGGTTGGAAGTTGGAATTTGATTGGAATCACCGCCACGATCAAACAGTGACTCATCATGATGACACACGCGGTCTGGCTCCCTTGTGCATTTCATTTTTCTTTCTCATCGCCCGTGGTACACCTCGACCCCCGCAAGTCCCGCCCGGCGTTTCATGGTCCCAAAATGTTGACCGCAACTCCATTTCTTGATGCCATCACTTTATATAACAGAGGGAACAGAAATTATGGGCCGGTGGCAGGAAAACAATTTCTGCATCCGGCACTACAATATGAGGGTACACAGGATGAAAAATCCAGGTGGGATCCTCAGTAAAGTGGCGTCGCCGAGCGGCACTTTTTACAGGCCAATTCGAGTGCCGTATAAAAATGTTGAAACTTCCGAACCTGTTGAAAAAGCTCTATTCAACTACATCGTCCTCGTGGTATCGTTCCGGGTTTCTAATGTAAAGAAATAATTGAATAATCCATTCCACATCCCCGGAAACACCTTCTGTGTGCTCTCTCGCCAAGGACAGAGTGGAAATCGACAGATTTCTTTCTATGGCTTCCGGGATCGGCTATCGATGTTCTGATCAATCGCATCAATGATCTCAAATTTGAACAAGTCTTCAGAAAAATATTAAAAAGCCATCAAAGTGAGATGAATTCGAAGATGATACCTAAACAGTAAGCTTATCCTTCTGATGTTCTCACCATTTTGTGATCCAATCCGGTTATAACTGAAACCTAAAAATGTTATAATCGCTTCTTCCTCCGAGTCTTCTCAGCGTATGTGTTTAGTAGAAAGCAATTTCAAAGAGCTCAGAACGAACCATTCAGCCTAATAAATGGGTTTTCCAACAGCCACCGAGCCACCTGGTGACTGATTTCGTGTGTGCGGCTCGGTGGCTGGTCTAAGCGCGTTGGGTTCAATAGAGGGTTTGTTCCGGCAATTGACTCCTTATATCCCTTGTTCGACTCGGGGTCCAGCCATATTGGTATACTATTTTTGTTCTTCTCTCAGCCTCTCTCAGCCAGGCTCCAAGTCGCAACCATCTTCTCTAACGACTCGAGCGCAAGTAATTCTATTAGTTGATCTTCGGAGTTAGAATATTCCGGTTGAGCCGGTGTCCTTTTCCGAAATGGATTTGTTCCACCTGAAAATATCCATTCATTCAAGGTCAACGTACGTTTGCGTAAGAATGTGCTTATGCGACGCAAAAAATATGAAGTAATGCCATTGGTAGAACACAATTGAGCTTTGTTCGCGTTGTTTGGCATCCGCACGGAGAGCCCCGGTCCGGATTAGTAACCGTTTGATTTTAAACTCAGTTTCATAGACGGACGGTCACCAACCGGTCTATCTCTCGACAGCATTCCAACATGATTCGGTGGCCGGAATACTTCGCTGATTCAAGAAGAAAACATCCGGCGTTGACGGAAGTTATGTAGCGTCCGTTGGGCGTCCGCAAGAGCGTCCGCCGTCTCCGCAGCCGGTAAGCAGCTGCGCCTGCGCGCTCAACGCCGCCCGAAGAAGGGCGCGAAGCTGATAGCCCCGATCATCTTGGTAACAGGATTAGTAAAGAGGCGGCGGGCACGCGAATGGTCCCCGAGTCAGCAAACTCAAGAAGGTACCTCAGCACTTGTGGAATTATAAGTAGAAGCCGTACTCGCGCACGAAGATCCAGCTAGCATCTATCCATGGTGAGTCCAAAAATTATTCTCTCCACAGACATACAAGTCCCTCGCTCGGACGATGAAATTGTCGTACGCCAATTTCAGCCAGGCGACGCGCCGCAGGTGTATGCGCTGCTCTTGGAAGGCTTCGTTCATGGATGTGAGTTCGAGTTGAATTTTATAAACTTACTCTCAACTTTCCAATTCTCCTACTACATAATGCTAATTGATTCTCCCCTTCAGCTGGATCACCGCAAGAGGGAGCCCAGCGCAGAAATCGCACCAGTCGCGTATCGTGCCTCGCCTATGCTGGTTTCACCGTGGGGTTGGGCTGTCTATCTCGAAACACCGACATCTTCCGACTCACCGGGGCGGCACTCTGCCTCGGCTCCGCCACAGTCCTCATTCACGCGCGCCGACGCATCAAGCGGTGGTTCGCTAATTTCTGCGCGACCGCACGCAAGACAGACATGGCAAACATCACTGAAGCATATGAAATTCCTTCGGCTGTCGGTTCACCTAAAGAACAAGGACCTGGCGGCTTCTGGGTTGCTGTGCTGGAAAGCCCGGAGCGCAATACCTCAGAAGTGGTTGGATATGTAGGGCTTGGTGCGTATCTTTTCGCTGTTGATAATATGCGCATCCGAAGCTGAATTCACTGGCGTATAGACTATCGCTCAAAGGCGGATCCAACGTCAGCCGAGCTGCGCTGCATGATTGTCTCCCCGCGTCACCGCCGGCGCAGGATTGGGTCCCTCCTTATGACGGCGCTGATGGACCACGCGCGACGCCGCGCCCCCCCACTTCAGACACTCGAGCTTGAGACGATTGAGAATGAGCTCCAGCCCGGGCCGCTGAAACTGTATGAGAGATATGGATTCCGTATCGTTGGGAGGCGCTCCGTGCGCGCTGCTCCGTTTTTCGATATGACGATGGTGCACTTGAAGATAAATTTAGGGAAGGGGGATAACGAGAAGGATGAAAAATTCTCGGGTCAGATGTTCCAATAGTATTGATTCAGATATATGTAGCACTATCATTGTCTCCCCGTAGTAGAGGCAGTGATCGCTGCCCGTATTTTCTGGGATAATATACATCTATTCCATGCACCTAAATATCTTCCGATTTCTCTGTGAAGGGTGTGGAACGACATGAACTTCGAACCGAAAGTGAACCCTGATGTGGTACAAAATCTGTCTTTTGATTTATCTGTCTGGTATGGCACACAGAATCCTCCAATATTTCATCCAGCAGGGCTCAACGAATGAATCTGGCTCTTTGATTTTTTTCGAGGCGCAAGGTGAAGGAATGAGTTCGCCATCACGATACACTGTCATTTGGGACTTAGTCCAGTGATTGATTGTGATGGCCGAGTATCGTTGAACCAATCTTATACTTCGGCATTAAAACGGGCTCCTCTCTTTCTTCGTCCTTCAGAGGTGCTGGGAACTTATTTCCTACCTGAAACTTGAAGGAAAAGACAGAATAGATCCCGTCAGCGCTCATGATACAATTCCTAGAAGCTCTAAATTTTGAACCTCAATGATGTTGAAAATATCTAATTTATAAAAACATCTACAGTACCCCACCAATTTCGAAGCTTGTCACACAGAAGCCGTCGGGTGCAGACATTAGTCAGGATATTCCGATGACCGGAATATGAGTCAGGACTCATACTCACGTTTTTAGGAACGAAGAGGCAGTTTAAAACACAGACAGAGTTACCCATAACTACTTCCAGGACTTGCTTGCTGCACTATGACGATTGCACAAACTGGATCTGCTCCCCTCGTTGCTGTGGTAGGCGCAACTGGCGCTCAAGGAGGAAGTGTCATTAGGGTACTGGCGGAATCCGACAAGCCATACCGCATCCGCGGGTTCACTCGGGACGTCACCAAGGCAGCCGCAGAGGCGCTCAAAAATCAGGGCGCGGAGATGGTCGCAGTCAATCTTGTTGTAGAGAAAAAGGATGAGGTGTACCAGGCGTTCGCTGGCGCGGATTTTGCCTTCGTAAGATTCATGTTGATTTTTTGCTCACCGCTTCACGCGGCCATAATCTAGCTGGTCACCAATTTCTGGGAGCACACGGACATGCAAAAGGTCCACACCCCATTAATTTTATTTTACGACGTCTCAATTATACCAGGAAATCTCGGAGGGAAAGATGCTCATCGATGCGGCAAAGGCTGCTGGCGTCAAGGGGATTATCTGGTCGGGCCTAGTGTCTGTCACAAAGCTCAGTGGTGGGAAGCATCCGTATGTCTATCACTTCGATGGAAAGGCCGTCGTCACGGAGTACGGCCGCGCCTCTGGTGTCCCCTTCGTTGACGTCCAAGCCGGATTCTACGCGTCGAACTTCCTCGCGAATCCTACGATGTTGGCGAAACAGTCCGACGGCACGTATGCGATCTCGTGGGCCGTGCGCCCGACGACGGTCATACCCATAATCGACATTGAGAACGACTATGGCTTGTATGTCCGTCGTGTTCTGGAGTCGCCGGTTTTCCCGGATGGCACGGAAGTCTATACCGCCAGCGAAGACATCACGGTGGAAGAAATAGCTCGACAGCTCTCTGAAGGTGCTTCTGAGTGTTCAATTTTTGAGATACTGTTTAATTACGTTTTCACAGTGACTGGCAAGAAGGTTTTGTTCAAACAAATAACAGTTGAAGAGTGGTCAAAGAGTTATGCTGCGATTGGCATTCCGCCAGTTATTGCCAACGAGATTATCGACGGATTCCGCTTCTTCGACGAGTTTGGATGTGAGTGGCGGCCTTGAATTTAAAGGCGTAAGAGATGCATCATGATTTTCTGACTGTGGCTACCCACCAGATTACGGGGGCCAGCCTACCGCCAGTCGGGAAGGCCTGGCGAGACCGACGCGCACTTGGGCTGAGTTCGCGAAGAACGCGGATTGGAGCAAGGCTTTGGTGTGATGTCCTTCATCATTCGATTAAAGAGCATGAAATATTGTACTTTTAGTTGAAACTTTCTCGTCAAATGTCAGAACAACTCTGGAATTTGAACCAAGGGCATAATTTATGTCATTAACTAAGTGAATTTAAAGGCTCTAAGCATACATGTCTACTGCCAGACTAGTGCTATTTATTATCGTAGGAGTTCAAATAAAGTGCCATTAGCATTAATTGATGATAGTGGTTTCAAGAATTCCCGGCAGCGTTGTCGCAGTCCCAATTTAATAATATTGATTGGAGATCGAGGCGGGAAATACGCTGGTATTTATGATATTATGTGTTAAGCCGCAGTGTATCAAATAGGTTCCTTCAGAAAAATCTATAATAGTACTGTTTGAATTTTGAGCTCAGCCTCCATGATTGTGTACTTATACCGTATATAATGTCTAGTGTCTTGTTGAAATTAGGCCGGCATCGCAGTAGTTCCGTCTATGTTGGCATTATTAACCGGCGCCTTCTCCTCCTTGTTCATGTTGAGCTCCCTCGGAAGAGTGACGGCACGCTCGACCCCGACAGGTAACCCCCGATGGCGACCACGAACCCTAAATCTCGTTAGCACAAATATAAAATAAAACACCAAACGCCAATTCGTACATCACAACGATAATCACGAGCTTCGAAAGCGGCCGTAAGCCACCACTAAACTGCGGCGATCTTTAGCTCAATGAGCATTCAGATGGTGAAAAGCTCACTGAAAAATTGTCCTGGTGGGATACATCAGCCTGGCTGAACACACACACAACTGACATGCGACAAACTCACGTAGGGGACACCCAGACTGAGGCCGATTCCGCCGAACGCGGAGACGAGCTCAAACACGATTCTGAACATGTCGAACCATTTCTTGTCCTCGTCCAGCAGGTTATGACGCTCTATCACAGCAACCAGGAAGACACCCCAAACCAGCCACCAGATATCTGGCGAGCGCCGTGAATCATTTTTTCGAGGGCGGATGGTATATCGATCGATCCACCTACCAATTGACATTTGTCGGTCCAAGTGCCAGAGCTATGAGAGGATGAGGTGAATTTACCCTGATGAAACGACATGGTCCGTACCAAATAGCGCCCGATTCGCTCCCGGGGCTCCAACTTTTCAAGGCCTGTGGGCTCCTCGTCCTCCTCAGCGGGAGGTTCCTCGAACACTCCCAATGATTCCGATTCGTATCTTGATTGAGTCATAGAAATGAGCCAGTTGGAAATCTTTGTAAATAATAAACGTACACATTGGTGGATCGGATCGTCATCGCAACCTGCAAATTTCGTTTGAACTTGGAACCACGTAACAACCACATTCGATGCATACAGGATAAACCTAGATTTAGATGTGAGCGAAGATTATCGAGGAGTGCAGAAACCGTACCGCGATATACATCATGACAACATACAGAAACCTAAAGCGTGGCATTTTAGATCCATGCTGTCGAGCGAGGAATCGACACGAACTGGAGTGCCGGGGAACTGGAGGCCAAAGGGACAATGGCAAGGCCTGAAGCTCGGGCAGCCAAGCCCTGGAATAAGCCATCGACTATACGAGGTCCCTTTGGCATCTCTTCAAAAATGGTAGCCCAATATCTGAATAGATTCCGTCAGCTTGGCTTATCGGGACATCATTGGTCTCGTACCGAGGATCTCGAACGAAACCCACTCAAGGGCACTTGAAAAATACTGGCTCAGATAACAGCTGGACCGTGTTCAACTCACCTACCTAAATCCCACGAGCAGAATAAACAAAAACCAAGTTTGGTGGCTCGGAAATCTGCATTTACTGGTCATCGCATCGCATCGCTCGGTTGGGGAAGACTCGTGTGACTTGCAAGTATAAAAAGCACCTGTGCGGAGTGAGCTGAGTTTCAGATATCCTGGTAAATGCAGTCGACGTGCCGTCGCGGGTGCTGAAGTAAAAATGAGAGCGTCTTGCTGGTTTCAGAGCTTTCAGATACAATTTTGTACCAAATCCATCTGGACCGAGGACGATGAGGCGTTTCCCAACATAGAGCGGACGACTAACATGAGTAGCCTTAAACTGTTAAATGGTCAGTTCGGCTTTCGGGATTCAAAGTCCAGCTTACAATATGGGCTTTCGGGGACATATACCAAGTGAGTTAAATCAAACATAGTCGAAATTGGACATACTAGGGCGTGATTTCCAGCAAGAATGACGAACATGAGAGCAAAGATCATCAGGTAAGCACCCTGGAACGGAACCATTCCCCTGTATCTTGTTAAAAGCATATGTGTCGCCGAAAAATTACACTTCTTACATGTCCACCAATGACAGTCCGCCACCGGAATATGCTCCAATAAGCACAAAAGTGGCATACCTGTGGATCATTAGGCCATGACGGTATAGAGTGCTCAACAATACCATGGTTTCTGGACCATTTTCGGCTGAGCGGCAAAGACAGCATCATACTGTTTTGTCGCAGACAGCCATGGCGCAAAAAGTAGGAAGGAAAACAACTGTGTCCCGACGAAATACTGAAGTACCGTTAAGGACGCGAATTTTATGGCATAGATATAACGCACCAAGGGAATAAAATAGCTTAGCAGTCGTAATGCTCGATACTCGACACCGCCGATGAACTCCAGCTGGTCAGCTGTCAAGGTCTCTGTTCGAAAGGCAGAATTACGGCCGACCACAAGCCCATCGAAGCTCAGCCATGGCGTTTCTTTTGCGACTAATGTCGCCGTGTAGGGCAGGGTCATCTTCCGCTCCAGCTTCCGGTATGTAACAGGAGCGCCGCGTTTAAATAATCTTTTCGCGAGCGCTACAGGTCCAGGAAAGCCACCGCGTCCTTCAAATTTCCTGTTTTCGGGTTCTATTTTTCGGTTGCTGCTGTAAATAGTCGCAGTTCTTCTTGGAAAAGCGACCCCCTCTTTGGAAGGTGAGGCCGAAGGTTATGAAAGGAGTTGCAAGAGGGACTGACCTCGAACGGTTTGCAAGCGAAGGGGGTGGTCAATTGACGTTGTAAGCCCGAAGTTCACTCCTCGGGGGGACTGGGTAGCGACAGGCGACAGCAAGATGCTTGTTGCACGAGGAGAAGACGAGAAGGTTCGAGCGTCAGATAGGACGCGCTCCTCGTCCTGGCTGATACCCTCGGGCTTTTCCCCTTTCGCTGCATCACTTCCGTAGCCTTCCAGGGTTACTCCTGGGGTGGGTTGTATCAAATCAAAAGTAGGATTTTCGGATTTTTCTTGCGTAGGAACTTCTTCTGTCTGCTTAAACATGGCAACAGGCGATGATATAGACTTGAGGAACATTGTTCGACTTTTGGTGGGACCCCGGTGGGATCGATAGTCGACATATTGACAAACGTTCCTGAAATACCACCTGCCGCAGCGAGTTACATCCGACCAGAATGGAAGAGAGGAATAAATATGTACTTGCGTACCAGAACCATCTATTGGTTTATGGTATTTAGCTAATCGAGATTAGAAAAGAAAGAGAATAACGTACGATCCAAGACACCACAGTAAAATCCCCTATGACCATGAGTATGTATAATATAACTTGTTGCCAAGGGGTAGCTATTGGCGCAGTCAGCTGGCGCACCATCACAACAACAACAACATGGACTTGCTTGTCGAGAGGTTTACGGTGGTGAGACCTACGTTGGCGTTAGCAGACAGGCAAATCATAAAAAGGCCAGAGATGACCTGTTACTGTCATCGCGCTGTAGCTTTCCCCCGGTTTTTTTCAGTTGTCCATCGCGTCAAAACGCAGAATAAGAGACATACCAAATGAACAGAGAGTCCAAAAACGAGACATGAAACCGTCCGTTACATCCGTAGAAAATCCCGGCCGCAATCAAAGGTATAATGGTGAACGCGGTCAAATGTAGGCGATAAAATGTGCCATGGGTCCAAACAAGGTCCGATATGGTTGCAAATGTTCCCTTCGGAGGTGGTTTTGCTTCTTTCGACTCTGCCATCCAGTTATAGCCTGTCTTCGGTTGACACGATGTTGACAAGATGAGCAAACGGAAGAACGTTGTTACCTCGCCACCGTGCACAGCCGCTGATGGCGTTTCGGACCGGCTACACCGGACCGACTCAGGTTGCCACCAACTCGCAACTTTGCTTCAAAACGAACGGACTCCCTCGAACTAAAAAACATCGTACGAACATGGACCCACTAACTACAAAAACTACACAAAAACTAGAGGTGTTGTGCGGTCAACAAATGTTCGATCCTTTCCAGGCCACTCGTCAGCTTGACTGTCTCCTCACCAAAGCATCTCTCGACAGCTTCCAAGCGTTTCGTCAAGTCATGGATGCGCTCACCGAGCTCTCGAATAATTCCTGCCTCGCGGTTGTCGACTGTATAATTGTCCCCACCCGGTTTAGTCGCCTCAAAGGTATTGAGACGAACTAGCAGGTGGAACATATTATGCGCACCAGAATGCGAGTTCACTTGCGTTCGGTGTCGTTTCGCGAAATCCGACGGCGCCATTTCGTTAAGCTGCATCTCACATGCATCGCAGATAAATTTGGAGCCACCTGGAGCAAGATCTGAATAATCATTGCGGTATGTCTGAGACCACGTACCTTCGCTGCGGCAGTCGGCACAATACCAGCATGGTTTTGATACAATATGCTTGCAAATCAAGCACTCCACCGCACGACTTTCCCCCGATCCTCATCTACGGGAACACTTCTGTGGGGGCCGAGCAGGCTCTCCGGCGGGGCTCAGCAACGGGTTCAGCCTCTGAGTCGAAATCGATGATGGACTGCCCGGATGGCTGTCTCGCCATCAGGACAAGGGAGGGATAAACTGGGGTGAGTGTCGTGACCACTGGCGTGGATACAGTCACTGGACGCGGTGCAGGGATTCTGGGCACAGTGCGATTTGGCAATGGTGACGCTCTGCAAGCCTTTCTGGCATTATCAGTCGCATAATGCGCTCGCGTCTTGACCGCAAAATAATCCTTGAGTAAAAGAAAATCTCGCGTCTTGATCATCACATGCCAAGGATGGTGAGAGACATCTGCTCGCCCCGGAAGACTCGCGACCGCGATGCAGTCGCTCTTCGAACAAAAATCGACGGTGTTGGGAACCGCGTCTGTGCTAGTGCAATCGAGGCAAACCACCCTCGACCCAGAAATGCCAGCTCCGCATCCGTCGCAGTCCTGGCGACCCCTAGCGAAGGTTAGACATAAAAAAAGCTCGGTTGACCAAGAGAGACATACATGTGCAAGTCCGCAAAGCGCTCGTACCAGCTGTACAATCGGTAAATCTCTGCGAATTCGTTGAACGAAAAACTCTTGTAAATTTGTGAATGCTCTGATTTCTCGTTTAGAGTCAACAGGCCGAGTTTCTGCTTTTGCGTGAGTTGCAAAGCACGCCGAATCTTCGGCATTCGTTCGAGGAGGTATCGTCGCTTCCGTCGTCGAATGCTATCAAGGACAGCCAGGCAAGCAAACGACCATAGCTTCTTGGGGTTGAGCTTGACTTCTGTGGGCCGGAGGCACATGATATTGTCCGCCTTGAAGTCGTTGGAACCTCCGTCGGAATTCTTGCGAAATAAGAAAGATCCCTTCACCTCGGATCGTCCGATGGACTGCGAGAAGAATGAGCCCGCCAGTATGTCCTTATCCTGGTACAATATGCCGGTATAGTTATCTTGGTGCTGTAATCTCCATTCACGCAATAGAATTTGAGTGAGAAACGGTGCTGCATCACTGGTTTGGATCCACGCGTCCCGGTCAGAGTCCAGGTGTGGTCACCGAAGAGGTCGCCGTCTCCAGTTAATTCACCGGAATCTGCACATCGAATATGCATACGCGACATCGATGTGCACGGGTTCTGGAACTCTGTTCTGTGAAAGCCGTACCAGGTTCCGGTTCTCGTGAAATAAATTATGGGCAAGGGACGTATGAATTAACTGAACATACATGGACAGTCCGACTTCGGAGGTGGTGCTTCAGAGATACTGGCATAGACAGTCTCAGTTCCATTCGGCTATGAGAGAAATAATCTGGTACCTCGGTGGTTCGGTTAAACTAATAGCGGTGCCAGAATATACCAAAATATTTGGGTCCAAATTGTCCAAATCGCGAATGGTGTTCACGGAGCTTAAAGCCGTCACATCACAGGCCATGAAATAACGTGGATTCAGCCAACTGTCCCAATCCCAGTAATTTTTGAACTGTGGGAATGCTCTAGTCGTGATAATGAATGATTTAAACGGTAACTTACCAGTCCACAAGCTAGCAAGCCGAAGATTTGCTTCGAGTCGCCTACGTCACTGTGCTCGATCCGATCTGTGCGTGATAATGGTGGTCATCTTGGCATAATTGAAAGAACGTTGACCCAACCTTTGAGTTCAAGAAACCGTTGCCATGCAGCATCAACGACGAAGGTAACGGTTAACGAATCATCGCGCAATTCCCTTGAATCAATCTCTTGCTTTAAACAGAGATGGATCTTCGCGAGGTGCCTCCGCATGAGCAACGCTATGAGTGTGAAAATTGACTGCAGAAATAATGAACAACGTTATGTAAGTATAACAGATAACGACACGTACATATTCGATGCGGTCGTGATCAAGTATCAAATTGACAGTCTCAACGGCATCGATGGAGTATCGGACCTTCTCCAGCCGTTCCTTGAGAGTCTGCTCGTGTGATTCAACATGGCTAGCAAACTTCTTTGGTAGCCATGGCGCGGGTGCCTCGTAACGTTCCACGGACGAGGTCAACGCCGTGACATGTTGCCAAGTGGCATCGATATACTCGTTAACATAAGTTTTATTTCCAGGCATGCGATTGCCAATCTCGTGCCCGAGCAACGACATCTGGGCGAAGATTTCTTCGATTTCGATGCAGTACTTGGTTGCGAAAATTTGCCAGCCCATTGCGAAGTAGGATATCCACCGAGGCGTACTGAAACAGTCAGCTCTTAGTTGAGACCCCAAAGAAGTCGAAACTACCTCCAGCTGTCGGGGCGCGCAGCAGTAAAGTTGTTGATTTCAGAAATTGTCGTGAACCCCGAGAAATCAGGATCAAAGACGTCTGTGAACGAGTCAGATCCAAGGGCTAGAAGCAGTAATATTGCCAGCTAACGTTGGACGTAGCGCAGACGCTTTGGATGAAGGCATTCTATAATCCAACTGTCAGGAAGTGGGTTATTTATATCAGCCTCTGGGTCGACTTGGTCAGAAATGTTTCTATTGGCGGCCGTGCTGTTGATCGGAATCGCTGCGACGGACAGCCTTTTGGGTTCTTGTTTATTTTCCACCAATGTCGTAATTTTGCTGCATTCCGTGCGCTCAACGAAGTAGTCGCGCACAGCCAGTACAAGCGGCTGCGTCTTGGCACTGCCCTTCCATCCCTGTACTGGCATGAGTTTCCAAGTTGAATGGTAGCAAAAATTGCGAACCTGATTTTTCCAGATATGATATATGATCTACGAAATTGCACGTCAGGTCAGATTATGAAAGGCATAATGCGGCGCGTACCGCGTCCTGAATCTGGTTGGAAGGTTCGCGGCGGCGGCCATCCTCTAGGTACTTGATCACCCGGTCTCCTTGATGTTTAATCTTCTCGCCGATAACGCCCAACTCCTTCCTCAAATCTTCCAAACCCATCTCGAAGCGTTTCGAATAACTCTCAAGATTCTCCCGTATGGAATCGTGGATGTCCTTGCGGTACTCTTTCCTGAGATCGGCGACAGCCTTGCCGATAGCCTTTTCATCATCTTCGTTATCGAGGACCGCTCCCTTCCGAGTCCTTTCGCGGGACAGCCAGCCAACCACGCTCGTGGGACGGCCAACGGTGAGCGATGCTTCAAACTTGATCAGTTCTGCGCACTTCTCGTCTGAATTCAAAACCACTTCCTCGCCCTCGTACAAATCGAACCAGCGGCCCATTCTCTGCTCTTTCAACGACATCAAGGACGAGTCAGATAGCAGTTGTATCATTCTAAAAAATTGTCAGTGGAATCGCAAGTCAAGTAGATATCCTACTAACTTGGTGAGACTGTTGAAGGATGGCATGTAAGGACCTATCAACCGTAGCGGAAACAATGGACACACTTCTCGCTCGTCTGTGCGACGATCTGATATGTATTAAGTCCCAGAGCGTAGGAGACTTTTTCGCGCGTTTCCACAAAGCGAGTGGCATATTCGGCCAAGACTTTATTCCAACTCGAAGCTTTAAGGAATTTGATGGAAATGGAACATCGTTCTTGAGCACTGAGAACTAGAGAGAATAAGGTTATGAAAGGCCGATAGCCGGATATATTGAAGGACGGAAGCATACCATTGAAACATTCCTGGATGTCGATTTCCATTTTTTGGCATAAAGGTTTGAGGCGATTCGTAAGAATCTCGTTACTCTGCGGAGCGGCATCTCTTAAACTGTCCACAGTCAAAGTTGTGCAACAAAAGCTAAAGGAACGACGCACTCCGCCAGCGCCATCATGACCTCTTTGATTTTCAGGAACAGTGCAATCCTTTTTTGTCATTATCCCGCCGTTGGCATTCCCTTGAAAACGGTGAGTGCGGTTGAAGGATCGATCAAAAGCGCGTTGCAATTGGTGGCAATTAGTGATAGGGGATGGACGCAGTGACTTACTGATGATAAATCAGCTTGAAGGGGAGAAAAGCGACTAAAAATCAACTCTTAAATCGAATATATGGGGAAAGCGACGGTTCATACTTGCGATGAATGGATGGACTTTCGACAAGGTTTCCAGAGCATTCATGAGAGCCGGTACACCATCGAGAACATCTTCCAAAATGTCTTTCGCAACGAGTTGAGCTCCTCCACACGCCACAGCATCTCGGACTTCACGAAGCGGATAGGAATCGGCCTTCTGCATAACTCTACCTGAAGAGCAGAAATGTCAGTCTATAGTTTGAGCATAAAACGACCTGACGTGCCTGTGGTATCAGTCACCTTGTTCGCCATTTTTTCCGAGTTCTGTAAACCGCGACCATCTGGGCCACCTAGCAATGTGGAACGTAAGGCATCGGGAGTATCCAGTTGGCTTATGAGACTGCTGGCGCCATTTGATGTGGTAGGCGAAGAGATGACTTCATCACCAAGCGGTCTGTCGGGCGAAGGAACGGTGACACTGCGTCTTGACGTAGCGCCTGCCCTGTTGGCGGCGGAGAAAATCTTGTATAATATTGAATTACGATCTGCGCCAGATCCTGAACATCGCCTTACCTGTCGCGATACTTATTGAAGAGCTTGAGGGGCCATCTTTGAAAAATGTGGAGGGAAACCATGGTGGCAGAAAGCAAACTGCGAACACGCGCGAAGAGGCATTATTGCGGCATGGACGACCGCGTTGTTCTTCCCGTTTCATTCGGGGAAGATCGCGGACTGCGAACTTCACTTGAAGCCTAAACTTGATGAACGGTCCGACGGACAGGAAAAATGCACGGTGCTGGAAGAGCCATTCCTTCGTAAACCGATATCGATATATCCGCACTTGGAAGGCACCCCAATTCTCGTCCGATCGAGCTAAGTAAAATTGGTATCAAGGCGGGCCACTGGAGGGCGACTTACCGCATTGCCTGTGCATGTTGGAAGATGTCAAATGTCATAACGTTCCCTGCCGGCTCAAAACTCCCAAGGTCTAGTCATCATGGGACTGCGTTCCGACGGCGATCGAGTTTTAGTGGTACAATTTTGAACGCCCTAAAGATGGAACCATATTAGTAAAAGCAAGACAAGCAAGTTGGACCAGCAACAACAGATTCATTTACTTGAGTAGAACCAAAAATACCATTGTTCTTGAGTCTTGGGTCCCAGAATGTTCCTCTGTAAAGGGCATTTGCCGCACTGGCAGGAGTTCAAGATAATAAACGAAGTCAGGCAATTACCAGCGTGGGCCAGGATGGATGTGGGCGATTCCGAACCCAAAAGTAAGGTACATAGGAGCAAAACGGCATCTGATACGCAATCAGATCAATGATCAAACTCCACCGATTTTTTATTCAACATCACGCAGGCAAGCGGTATAAACGGGGTGACATTGCAGCCACAGAGAAAATTCTGGTGTTTGTGTCACTGATTCACGCGGAATCAGAATTAGGATGAATTGTCATTTAGCGGTACAGCTTCGTAACCTTCTCTTTCCCGCCGAGCCCGTAACCTATCCCAAATCACTTTCAAGTGGTCCAGAATATTAGTAGCGATACTGAAGTTGTATGTCAGCGTGCAAGTGTAAAAAATAGTGAAGAGGCGCACCCAGCACTGCGGTAGTACCAATACCCAACGAGAGCAACAACTAACGATGCGATAATTACCACTGGCCAAAATAAGCCTCTGGAACTGTTGGATCGCAGACAAGAATGCTTCGGACCACGATCCAATTGCTCTCCATCCTCGCAGCTGGAGAAGGCGATCTTTCGGTACGGCGTCGGTTCATACCAGTACTCGGCATCTTCGCATTTCTCTTCGTTGGGCAAGGCAGACGTTCCTGGAGCAAGAACGCACTCATCCTCGGCGTTTTTGTAGTAATCGAATTCGCTGGAACATTATCATAAGACGCGCAAAGCGTGAAAATAAATATGACTGACCATTCGAAATCAGCCTTGACACAAGCACACGCCCTCTCGACTCTTTCATTCGCTTTCGGCAACGTTCCCACATAACAGTCCGTTTCCCGTACCCGTCGATGGTAAACCGTCTAGTGAAAACGAAAGAAAATTAGTCGGGGAAAGTTTGGTTGTGTATAATCCTGACCTGTCTGCCAAACAAACAACGTTCTGCGCGCTCGTCGCTCGGACTCCAAAGCTCGAAATCATCGTGACCGGGTCTTCGATATCGATGACACCTGCAAAATAATGAGCCTGATCGCAACGAAAAACGGATGAAGCCGAACTTACACTGTCGCGATGTCAAAGCAGTGAAATCAATATACACAGCGAGATGAGAGGAGGACCTGGACGGGTGTCCGAGCAAGAGGAATCGCCGACTCGTGTCTGCCGGGACCGTCACAATGGATCGAACGCGAATCTTATCCCTAGAGAACTTGTACTCGCGCCAACTAAGCCCTTCATTGATGCTGAAGAGGATGTGGTCCGTCGGTTCCTCGTCGTTGGCGATCACGATGACGGAGCCCGAGTCGCCGACCTTCCACAGATGCGCGTCCTTGCGCACCTCTTGCCACGTGAATCCGCCGTCCCGGCTTAAGAATGTGTCACTCTGGTCGTATGGTGCCAGCGATTCGCCAACATTGCCGACGGCCATGATGAGCCCAACGACAGAGGAGCTGCTATACGTCGCAGAGGGGTCCAAGCGCTCCGTGTACCCATGTACATGCAGCGCGCAACGCGTACTCTCGCAGGGATATTTGTTGCCGTGCGAATCATGGGCGGGCGGCGTGAGCGGCTTCCAAGTGCTTCCTAAAGGATGTCAGAGGAAGAACTACGCGGGATAATCTAACTAGACACACCATCGTTATACGTGATCCTACTCTGAAGGACCTTCCGGCCTGTGAGGAGCGCCTCGTCTGGATCCGAAACGATATTGATCAATGCGATCCCATCCAAGCCGGTCATTTTCTCAAAGTCGACATAACCTCGCCATCGCTGTTCACGTTCTCGGCTGACAGACCAAAGTACGTTCCGTTTGAATTTGATTTGAGAATATTGCCCCAGAAGGGGTGCGGAGCCTCCGTCATAGTCATATGCACGAACAACGACGCAGTGCTGGAGTCGAGGATTGTGTAGGTCTTGAGGACGAACTGATCAACACAAGCGGAGATAGAGAATAAAGAGTCCTACGTGGGTCTCAGGTTTCATGTTGGGAGGAAACTGCCCTGCGGCGAAATGCACTCCGTCGAGAGAGATCTGCAAATTCAATAACCGCGTCTCCGCCAAAACCTGTCCAGAAAATATAGTGTCCAGAAGTACGTGATTTGAGATGGTCTCACTTCCGCAACAACGAGGAACTCGGAAAACTTGGTGAACCCCACTACCTCGTCGAAGATCTTCTTCTGTTCTTGAAGTACTCCGTGCCCTCAACAAGCGCGAGTGGGTTGTGCCCCATCTGAAACAGCAACTGCGACCCGGTCTTGTTAGTATACGACTCGCACAATATCTCCCTCTCATCCACCACTGCCAACTTGGTCCCCACCGCCCACGCGCAGTTCACCACATACTTCTCCACGAACCTCCACGTCTCGCCGTTATCGAGCGAGTACTGCGCCTCGACGTGGCATTCCTGGGAGTTCTTGCAGTTCCGGTCGCCGATCCAGATGAGCTTGTCCGGGTCGGGGTGGAAGCGGAGGACGAGCGCGCGGAAGGAAGTTGGCGGGTCGGCGCTGTGCGCGTAGCCCACGTGCGGCCACCGTCCACAGTGTAATAAAACTTCTCGGTGTTGGTGAGGAGATACGCGCGGCTCGAGTCGTATTTATGGAGATAGAATTGAGTAAAGTGCTCCTCCGAATAGAGTTGCGTCCATGAGTAACCCTCGTTGCTCGACTGCCAGAGACTGTGGTCCACGAGGAGGACAAGGATGCTCTGTGACGCCACATCAGCTCCAAAGGACTGCAGGAAAGAAGGGACGTTGTACCGTCGAATTCTCAAAGTACTGGTGTTGGGTGATTCTGCTGGGGAACTCGAACTGAAGGACGATCAACACAACAAAGATACATGGAACGAGAGTCGCGCACCGTCTGGTGAGCGATAGCCCCGTCCCCAGGTTTCTCTGCGAGCGGAAATGAGATTACGTCACGGAATAGTTGTGCTCCGCGTACCTGGCTGACAGGATTTCTGCACTTGCGCGTCTTTGATCCACCTACGCAGGTGTTTCCAGGGATCTTCCTATACCCGAGAGCCCATGTATACATCGTCCACGGAGGCACACATCCCGGAGGAATCGCTTCCGGCACGACAGGACGCATGTATGGCCGTCCCACCCGAAATTATAGTCACTAGGACATATCGTTAGTGCGAGGGGAATTGGATCAAGTCATACATACCATTCATAATCCGCATCAGAGCAGGGGCAGTTTCCTTCAGGTACGAGTTGCCCAGTGGGGGTGTCTCCGACGTAACATTCGTGGTGTATCTTACGGCGTTTGAATGGAAGCTGCAGAAAAGCATCAATACAGGATTCATAAGCTTGTAGAGTGGCGCACCTTGGACCCCATAAAACACACGTCCGACCCAGGTGACTTCGGATACCACGTCTCAAAGTCGTCCTCTATGCATTTGTCCTTCCGCATGTTTGCGAAATCGAGGTATATGAGGACATATCGGTCCGCCCAAGGAACGGGCGAGCGTTCAGCAAGGAGGAGAAATTTCCACGACCGGCTACGGGAACGGGGATCAGCTCAAGGGCAGTCACCAGCGTTCCGAAGTCGTAGCTTTGCCTAGCAGTAGACAACGGTCAAAATTAAACTTGATAATGGCTGCCAAAACTTACCACATATCGCCCAAGTCTAACGAATACTTCAACTCGCTTACAGGGTGCTCATTGTCGATCATAACAACAATACTCCCAGCGTCGCCAAACTCGTAGATGGATGCGTGGGCGGACGCGTCGATCCAAGTTTTCCCCGCATCCGTGCTTATAAAAGTGCCGCTATCCGCGTACGAGAGGCGCACCGACCCAACCGTACCAACACCCATCATCGCCCCAGGACTCCCTGAAAACGTCTTCGACACCGCCCGGGGGTAGAGAAACAGCGAGCAGGCCTCCGGATCGTCTGGATCGCACCCATCCATCGCCTCGACAGGGATAGGCGACCAAGAGCACGCGTCGTCGTACGTGATCAGCGTTCGCAGCCGCTTCTCCGCGCCGCGGCCCACCACCTCGTCCACGTTCGCCACGACGTTGACGATCGCGACGCCGGGCACATTAGCGACTGCCTCGGAGTCGATCAAACCGACACGGCCGAGCCAGGGCGCGTTGTGCCAGTTCGTGCCCTTTAGGCTCTCGACGAACCGCGTCCCGTTGGCGTCGCTGACGAAGAGTGTGCCGATGCCGTGCTGCGGGCTCGTGTACACGTCGATGCCGAGGGCGTGGCCTGCGGGTACCAGGGAATACTGGTTCGGGGGGAAGCGCACCGGGATATCGGCCTTGGTCCAAGTCCTGGTGTCCTTGGTGACGCACAACACTGTCTCACCGGCAACCTGGAGCGCAAAGACGGCGAAAATGGGCGTGGACGCGAACACGGCGAAGCCGTTGGAGGTGATGAAGCCCTTAGCGCCTTTACCGGCGCATAGCTCCTCCACATTCTTTTCGGTCTCGAAAAAATCTGTGCTCGAGTATAATCGTGCGGTGCCAGAGTTGAATCTGCCTCCATCTACTGCTTGGATGCAATAGACGAGGTCAGTGTGCGCGTCTGGCTTGAAATCTTTCGTGCTGTGGGCGAACTGGCATTTTATGGTGTTGGTGAGGATCCGGCGTGGCGGCGACTGGAACGCGTCTTTGGTGATGAACGTCTGGATTTAATTCAAATGTCAGCAGAATAATTGTGGGTAAGACATGACCTACGTCTCCGTGGCAAATCCGGTTGCGATCCGGCGTGTCGCAAACGTCGCACTGATAGAGTATGTGCCCGTACTTGTCAGGATCAGAGTGAAACGAAAGTGTATTCCGACCGGAAGGAGACGGCGGCAGCTCGAACGGTATCCACGTTCGGCCACGGTCTTCCGTCCGGTAATGTGTCTGAGCAACTGTAGGGTCGCGTGGATGGGTTAATAAGAAAGCCTGATGTAACACCGAGTTGAGTTTTCAAACGGTACATGATATAAAAACGCACCATCCTCTCGTTGAACGGGTGTAAAATGACCTCGTCAACGAGGCCCGGTGGCATGCTTCTTTCCCGCGTCCAAGACTTCCCGTGTCGTGCGAGACATAGAGGACGCGCTCTGGAATACCGTACCTAATAGCAGACTGGTATTCTGACTGAATATCACCCAAAAAGAGGTCATTTCACTCACTGTGGAATTGGGAAAGAAAAACAGGTTCTTTGGGAGGTCCCGGCCTAGAGCGGTCACCGCATGCTCAGGATTCTGTCCAGTACCAGGGAAATGTAGACGAGACGAGAAAAATGCATGCTCGGTGCATATCGTTCCACTGACAGGTCTTCAGCTTGCAAGGATTTAGCCCTAGGGTTTGTCTGCTTGGAATTGAGATGCATCGGCTCAAGTAGATGAGGTTTCGTTTAACCAGGTTTGTCGAGACTCAAAGTTCGAGGCCATGCACTGCCGACTCACGTGATCTTACACGCGACACTTGACGCCAAGCTGCGCCAAATAAGACTCAGTCGCTCAGCTATAGGTACATTGATTTGGAGTTGTTTCACCGGCATCTAGCACACCAGGATCCCAAATATCCAGTCAAACAGATTTTTTGCAGATGATTTGGTTATTCTTGCGGAGAAGTTAGCGACACGTGATCGCGTCCTGGCTTACTCTCACCATCATGATTTATATTTTTATGTCGCGGCGTCTCCTCCATCAGTGATGTCTTTCGGCGTATAAAGAGACATGTTATAACTGCTATAAAGCGTTACCACCCACGATTGCCACGATGCAAGTGTGCGGTGACTCCGGCGCGTTCGAGTTTGAGGACGCGTGTGTGCGAAGCTCGTGGAGCACCGTACTGCCTGCCCTCGTCGTACTCGCCCTCTGCATCTTTCCCTTCCTGTACAATTACCTGCTCTGCTCCGAAGACTAGGAACACCGTTCAAGACGTATATTACCCTGCATGAAGCAGAAGGGGCAGATTTTCAGTCGTCGGGGGGCGAGGATGAGCCAATCGAAGTCCCCCGAGGCGTTGCGCTTTGGCGCGCGCGCCTTTTTACGGTCGCGGGACTTCTCCAAACTCTCATATGGATCGCAATCGCGGTGTTCTATTCCCTAATGGCCGACACGGTCGACGCGTGGAGCTTCGCGCAATGCCTACTCCTCGCATTTTCCTGGTTGTACACTGCCGTGCGGCCCATTGTCTCTCCACCCGTGACTGCACCATACGACTTGTTTTTGGTGTACACTTTACACGTCATGGGCGGGGTGTTACTCTTGGGCGGACAACTCTTCGACTACGCCGTCGCGGCCGCGCCTCTGCCCTCAGCGCCGATCTTACTAGGTTTATTCGTCAATCTCGTCGCCATCCTCGCATTGCTGTACGTGACAGTGCAGATGCCGATGAATCTACCCTCTTCGCGCATAAAGAAGGAAGATATTGTATGTCGCGGCGTTTTTCCCATTCGACGATGCTCAAGTATCCTAGGGCCAGTCCGTTTCTCCAGAGGATTACACACGCCTGTGGGGCTGGATCACCTTCAATTGGGTGTACCCCCTGATCAAACGCGTCAGTTTCGCCTCTACTACCATTCTTCACAGTTGACGTGTAACAGGGAACGACCGAGACACTCAACGAAAAAGATGTTTGGGAGCTCAGCCCGACTATGCAATCACGCCCATATTTGTCAAGTTCCAAAGCATCCAGTGCGTTTCCCTTGTTTCTTTTTGCACCTCTCTCATTTCTTTTCAGTCGCCCTACACTTCTACGCCGGCTTATAGCTGCACCTCCTTCGATATCATGTTAGTACTTAATTCTGTCTAATTTATATCCACCTGATACGCTCGGCAGCCTTGACTTTGTTGGTACCATCCTCTCCACCATTTTCCAGTACTCTGGGCCCTTCTTTCTCAAGTAAGCACGCGCCTGTGTCCTCAGGTCACTGCTCACAATCCCAAGGCGTCTCCTGGACTCCATTGACCAACCCAATGCAACGCCGAGAGACAGGGGCATGGCATACGTCTACGCCGGGCTTATGTTTGTGTGCTCTACTCTCAAGGTTAAATCCGTGTCTTCTCGAGGCGAATTTGGGACTAAGGCATCGATATAGGCACAATGCGATCTCCAGCACTATTGTTTGTTTCCCTCTGGAGTGAGTCCTAGGGTCTTGCTGATGAACGATGATAGGGTTTTCGATGCGGGCAGCGACACGCGTTCGCTCCGAGCTCATGGCTGCGGTATACTACAAGGCCCTGACGCGCAAGGATTTCAGCGGCATCGTCGACAAAGACAAAGCCGGAGAAGTCAAAACCAAAGGCGAGGCTCCCAAGAGCACCACGAGGGAGGCGAAGGCGAAGGCCAAAGCTGAAGAACAGAAGGCGAATGATCCCAAGGCCGGTGCAGGTTCGCACCTCCTTCTACTTCCTCCTACTCCACTTGACAAGAGCTTGCCGCATAGATACTGGGAAGATCGTCAATATGATGTCTAACGACGCCGAGCGCCTCTCGTTTATTGCATCCGTGAGTCTACTCGGCCATTTCTCCTGGCAGTGCCAAATATTTCCAGTCGCTGTCCTACCTCTACGGTGCACCGTTCGAGATGGCGTTTGGTTCTCTATTCCTCTACCAACTTTTGGTGCGTGTTTTGTTCTCTGGATGACCATGATACTGACGGGGCTTAGGGGTGGAGCGCCTTTGCAGGTTTCGGGGTTCTCGTGGCCTGCTGGCCACTGAACAGCTACATTACGAATCGGAGTTTCCTCATCAACAAAAGCTTGTCGAAGGCAAAGGATAAACGTATGGGCGTTGTGAATGAGTTGATTGCCTCAGTACGTTTTATTTTTATTTTATTTATTTATCTGCCTTGTGCGTGCTGACGCCAAGTCAAAGATCAAATTCATCAAGTTCTTCGCGTGGGAGGACCGTTGGATTGACCGGACTATGGCTGCACGGGAGGAGGAAATGAAGTGGATGGTCAAGAGTGCGTCTGTGAATCCTGCGAGCGCATCTTTCATTTCTGATTGATGTCCAGGTCGTTTGAACAGCATCTTATTTTCTGCGTTTGTTCCTTGTTCATCTCTTTCGTATGCGTATGCTAAATGACCCGCAGAGTGTGGGGTTTCGCACCAGTTTCGCTTTCCTTGATCTCGTTTTTCACTTTTGTGTGGTTTGGAAACGAATTGACAGTTGGGACGGCCTTTGCGGTATGTATATGCTCCTCGAATTGCTTCGAACACGAGTCATTTGTGACGTTGGCAGGCAATTGCGGTCTTCTCCATGATTCGGTGAGTATTGCATGCTTGTTTGTTTGTGACTCTGGCTCACCATAACTGTCTTCAGAATCCCACTGAATAGTCAGTTTTTTCCCATCATCTTCATATGCTCCCTCTCAAGTTCGTGAGCAGCTGTCCCAACGTACATCGTGTTCCTTGTTCAAGTGCGTTGTTTGTTCATGTTGGTTTCGCCCGTCATAAGCTTCCAGTTCACGATTTCCTTTCTAGGCCGGTGTCGCTTTGAAGCGTATCGAGGTCTACTTGGCTGAGGACGAGGTTGCGGACCAAGGTGACTTTTTTTTACTGAGATCTGGTCATGTTGTGACCAAAAAAAAGTGTCATCCCTGAAGCAAGACTTCTCCGAGCCCACGCTCGCAACAGAGGACGAAGGCTTGGGTCTGGAGAATGCATCCTTCCGATGGAACAAAGTGGAGGAGGCCGAAACTAAAGGAAAATCCCCAACACCAGATTCGACACCACAATCCGAGTCTTCGAGCCTGGCCGACGCCAGCACCATCCTGGACAACGATGAGGATCCCCGTTTCGAGCTGAAGGACGTTTCCGTTCTATTTCCGGAGAATAAACTGTCTCTAATTACGGGTCCCACTGCCAGGTATGCCCCTTCTACACATGCTGCAGATCTTGAGACCGATGCTTTCTGTAGTGGTAAAACAGCGTTACTTGTTCGTCGATAAGTTGTTTTGGCTCGCGACACTTGTTGACCAGATTTCAGATGGCTCTAATGGGGGAAATGACCTTACTTCCCGGGGGTCGCATTATTATGTCCAAGAATCCCACTGTCGACGAGCACGGAAATACGCACGGTCTAGCATATGCGGCTCAATCGCCATGGCTTCGTCACCAGGTACCGTAAAAGCATATCAATACTTCTGCGGACTTCCGCTGACTGAGATCATCCAGTCAATTAGAGACAATATTCTGTTTGGGTTACCGATGGATGAGGAACGCTATAACGCCGTCGTCGAGTGTTGCGCCCTCAACCCCGATTTCGAGATGCTGGAAGACGGCGACGCAACTGAGATCGGCGTCAAGGGAGTTTCTCTGTCCGGCGGACAGAAGGCCAGGTCAGCCATATCTTCGTTGCCCTTTATAAACGAAATCTCAATCACAGTGCTCTCAAGGGTCGCACTGGCTCGAGCGTATGGTCTGCATGATGTGGCAAGACATCGTAACTGACTATCTTCTTAGGTATACGCGAGAAAGAAATATGTGCTCCTCGACGACCCATTAAGCGCCGTGGTACATTCATTGTTCTTTGCATAACATACATGTGTAACAGTCTATCAGGACAGTCACACCTCACGCTTCCTCTATGAAAAATGCTTGTGCGGACCGCTTTTGGCTAACCGAACGGTGGTGCGTATCGACTCTGCTGCTTCCATCCAGCCGTCCATTGACGAAGCCCACAGATACTCGTGACGCACCACGTCGAACTTGTTTTACCTGGTGCACATTACGTAGTCCGGATGCTCGATGGCCGAATCGACACGCAGGGCACTGTCCAAGAGCTTCAGGCTCAAGGAGTACTCGATGAAATTACTCATGAGGCTGCCGTCGAAGTGAAGCAGGAAGAGCTCGCTCTACCGGTGGATGCAGCCGACCCTGAAACCCTTGTGGAGCAAACGGAGGCTAAAAAGCCGCGGAAGCTGGTCGAGGATGAGCACAGAGGTGAGCCCTTGAAGCCACTTAACTGATTTGTTTTCGACTCAACGGCCTCAGAGACCGGACATGTGAAATGGTCTGTATATCTGGCTTACCTCGCAGCTTCAAGCTACTACATATGGGCACTTTTGCTGTTCTTGGTCATGATACAGCAGCTGAAAGGGGTCAGCGAGAAGGTCTGGATAAAGATTTGGACTGACGCTTATCCAACGCCTCTCAACATATCGAACGCATACATACAATCATTCAGTTCTGGGACAAACGAATTCTTCCTAACGTATAATCTACAATCTAGCACATATTTGCACTCCGCGGGCTGGCCAATCACCCGATTACCAAGCGCTACTGACGAGCCACTGTTCTATGTCGGTGTTTATGCTGCGATCGGGGTGTTCGGGATCCTGGTGCAGTTGATGTCGGCGGCGCTACAATACACCGGGGCATTGAGAGCTTCTCGTATTCTCTTCAAGTGAGTGTGCAATGAAATGGACGCCTCATCTTTTTTCTTATGCCCACTTTTCAGGCGATTCCTCGTTATTGTTGTTCGAGCTACGTTCAGGCATGTAGTCTGATGTGCTTCCATCCGACATCACTGACGTCCGTGCTGTAGGTTCTACGATACAACACCTCAAGGCAGGGGCCCGTTTTCATTTCCCCAATCCACATCTCACTCCCGAATCTGTTGCAGGTCGAATACTAAACCGGTTCGGCAAGGATTTCGCCACGATGGATTCACGCCTGGCATCCTCATTGCAACAAGTCAACGTCTCTCTTTCGGGGTTTTTTGTCGCTATCCTTACGGTAACGTGCGACCTCTTCCTTTCACTCATTGCCCTCGTAACTCAGCTGTGTAGTGTTGTCTTCCCGCCGTTCTTGTTCCCAGCTTCCATCATTGCTTTCCTCTATTGGTCGATTGCTGTTGGATATCTGAACACTGGGCGGGATCTACGCCGTATGGAGTCTAATAGTCGCTCGCCGATATTTTCCGACTTTGGAGAGATGTTGACGGGTATTGTCACTGTCCGAGGTCAGTACAGCCAGTTCCTCCATCGGCATATTGAGACTTTTTATTTTATAGCATTCTCAGCCGAGAAACGCTTCATGGAAAGTCTACATGCGCGGTAATTTGATGGATTTCAGCACTTCACTTCTTCATATATGCTGATTTTTGACCAGGATTGACGGAATGACCAAGATGACATATTTCTTCTGGTCAGTCCCTTGTTTGTGGTCTCGAGTATGTGCTGATTCTGTGCAGGATGACAACCCGTTGGTTGCTTGTCAACTTCGCTTTACTGGGTATGTATTCTCGGCCCTCCCTCTTACCCTTCTCAATTTTTTTTGGAACCAGGCAATATTGTACGATTCTCAAGCAATCTATGTGATCTGTCTCTGACCTCCTATTTCCAGTCTGTATTTATAGCGGCCCTGTTCTCCATCGCCACGCTGCAAGAAAATGCTGGACTGGCGGGGCTTGCGATCACGGTCCGTACCATTGACTTGTTTGGCTTACTATTTCTGATCTTAACCTAGTCGGCTCTCACCTTCAGCAACGGTGTATATCTGGCATGCCGAGCCTGGACTACGCTTGAGCTCGATCTCAAGTAAGTTTGCAGGTGTCAAGAATGTCCTCCTCCCTTTAATCGTGTTCTAGCTCGGTAGAACGAATCATTGAATACCTAGATTTACCCCAGGAACCGCCTGCAATTATCGAATCCGAAAGACCGCCAGCTTACTGGCCCTCAAGCGCAGAAAATAGTTCGTTGGTCGTAGTCGAAGATCTCCACGTCAAGTACGCCCCGGATCTGCCTGCCGTATTACAGAAAGTATCGTTCAAGCTCAAAGCTGGCGAGCGTGTTGGGCTTGTGGGAAGAACTGGTGAGGAATTTTCGCTGCATCCATCATCGAGACGCATTCTCATCGTGGGTTTAGGTAGCGGGAAATCGACTCTGGCTATGAGCCTCTTGCGTTTCGTATGTCTTCTCCTTCGAAGCTAGTTCTGTCACGTTCTGTCATACTAACTGGGAAAAGGTGGACCCTTCTAACGGTAAGTCCGAATCTTCTTTGCCAGCATCGAGCTCTTATGCCGAGCAGGGAGAATTGTAGTTGACGGAATAGACATCTCTAAAATCGGGATACATGGCAAGTCCTATCTCCAACGTCAGTGACTTCCCTCGCTCACTGAATCTAGACCTCCGCTCTCGCATTGTAAGATCAGCTCCGTCCCTCCACGCAGATGATAAACCCGTATCCAGACTTTCATTCCCCAAGACGCTACTTTGTTCTCTGGGTCATTGAGAGACAATTTGGATCCATTCGGTCAGTCTTCTACACTTGAACGCTGCGGAGAAGGCTCAAGATATCTAGGTGAACATGAGGACAGCGTGTGCATGGACGTCCTGCATCGCGTGCACCTCAACCACAATGAGGATGCTTCGCGAGGCACTTCTCGCGTACAATCTGTTGCAGTCACTCCCCATGGTTCCCGTCCATCATCGATTTACGATGCTGAGACCTCAGACTCCATCTCCACTGCCGCTACGAATGTCGACACCAAGACTACGCTGTCATTGGACACTCAAGTATCTGCAGGTGGCACGAACTTTTCACAGGGACAAAGGCAACTTATTGCTATGGCTCGTGCTCTTCTGCGACGCAGCGCTATTGTCGTGATGGACGAGGCGACAAGCAGTGTCGATTTTGCCACTGATTTGAAGATTCAAAAGGCCATACGAGAAGAGTTTACGGGCTCCCTATTGATCACGGGTGCGTTGCCATTATCTTCGAGCCAAATATTCTCACCTCTTTTTTTTATTCAGTTGCCCACCGACTCCAGACCATCATCGATTATGACCGACTGCTGGTGCTTGACAAGGGCAAAATCGTCGAGTTTGACACGCCTCTGCGCTTGATGCAAAAGGATGACGGAATTTTCAGAGGGATGTGTCTGAAGAGTGGCACATTTGGGGAGCTAGAGGCTGCAGCAAAAGCCAAGGATCATACTAACTTATAGGATGATTTTTTTGGAACTAGAAATAGGATTAACCACAAATTTCACTGCCGTACTACTAGTATTCTCGAGGTCGCAAACCTGTCCTGTGCAATTTTTTACTGTTACAAACTCGTTGGATTCGGACATCTCTTACAGGCTTATCTCGACACGGAGAATGCATCAGCATCATGTCTATCGGCCCAAATATTCTCAGAATTTTCTGGGGCGTCCGAACGTTGGGTGTCCGGGTTCGGCGGACACAGCCGAAGACTGATACCGTCAATTATCTTACCTCGGCTTGTTCGCCTGGTTGGGCACTTTCATGTTGAGGCATATCCAGATCCAGTCCGACTTTCACGATGGCCCGTTACGGATTAAGTACCTTTCTCTTCTAAAATTCGCGCAGATCCATATTGGATATCGTTATTCGAAAAATACATCTATGTGATCACCAACTGGTGAGTTCACTCTCGGATCGTTAATTTCGTTATTCAATCTGGAATTTCGTACGTCGAAGCGTTTAATTCTCCTCCTCCCCAGCCACAACCAAAGTTGAACCATGGTCACGTGCGCGTGGTTGAAGTTCGATTCCGCGACAAAAAATTATTGCAAAATTCGATAGTGGATTAATTTTCCGTTCCAATTTTATGCAAGCCTCTCCTGAACTGTTTTGGATGAAGTCACCCCTTCCATTTTTTTTTCGCTTTCCTTGTGACATCATCGGAAGCTTGGAGGCTTGGGCACGGAAAGCCATCTCCGTTAGATCATACATGCCCGAAAAATTCTACCGGTCAAATTATTAGGGTTGGAGATCAACTCTGTTATCACAAACTGGCCAACGTAAACGGTAAACCACGGCGATGGACACACTGATCCTTAGTTCTCGGGTACAGCATTAAAACGCATGGATTTGATCATATCTCATGATTATAGAGGGCTATGAATGATAAACGAGTTCATTGGATCTTCACAAGCGACCTTTCATCTCGGTGCAAGTAGCGGCCAACGCATTGTTCTCCGCCTTCTGGGGCGAATTTTTAAAAGTGAAGACGAGACCCTCGGTCTCATTGGACTTTGGAATGACATGAAAATGGACGTGTAGGATATGCTGAGCGAATCAATGATGAATACATTGAATAGTGACATGGTAGATGGATTACCTGGAATGCCAGCTTTCCGTTATTCTATGCATACAAATTAATCAGTATTCCCACTGTGAGCTATGTAGGGGCACACCTGAACAATGTTGTACTGCTCAGCACCGGTGGCTAGCGCAATTTTCTTGATCACAGGTCCAATGGCCTGAAGATATTCATCGGGAAGATCGGCAAGCGTCTCAGCGTGATCTGGGAGAATCGTCCCTCCAGTCGGAGGTTGAAGACCTGGAATGACATACATTTGGGGATGACTTGAGTATGACCCTCCGCAGTGGGCATGATGTCAAGAAAGGCGAAGCTAAGGGTGACTTAGGTGTTATACATAAGAATTATTTGATTAGCTACCGCCTACCTGTGTTCATCTTCGTATACTTTGTGGCAAGGTATTGTCCCTGTCCGGAATTTCCGAGTCATGTATGTTTTCCAATGCTCCTGATCTGTATACCTTTCAAGATGGCGCAAAACAAGCAACTGGGAATGCGAATAGGCGTAAACCCAGTGCTCCTGTCGCATCTCAAGGGCGGTCACTCACGATGCATTTCCGTTGGAGGTCATTATTGCAGAAGCTGGAAAGAAAGGCGCAAGTGTAGCTGGTGGTGAAATTTGAGGAAAGGGTGTAAGAGTAAGAGTGAGGCCACACACGATCAACGGACGGATCAGATTTCCCCACAGCGCAGCCAATTCGCCGGGTTTCAGCAGGCCGATGATTAACAGTGTGGGCGCACCATCATCGCAATAGAATGAGCAAGAACATGGAAATATTCCCAGAGAAACCGAATATAAGCCCGCTTCGACACTAAGGAAAAGCGGGAAGGATAAGTTGACGTCGACAAGAGCACTTGATGCAAAAAAAAGAAGGTCAATATCAAAGTTCGAATGACCAGGGTATGCAGCTTACAATGGCAAGAGGGTTGAGGTTCCGTCGATTCTTTAATTCAACAACATTTTATTGCGCCGACGAGTAGAGCAATCGGCCCGTATTTCGAGACAATTCGCCAATTGAAGGATCGTTAAGCTGCCGTTGCATGTATTTCTTGTCATAGTCAATTAAACGTCCGGATAATGGTCCTAGTGTGTGCCTTTTAATTTGAAGCCAGGTTACATTCCTCTTATCCCGGGAACCTTTGGTTCAACGTCAAGTTGAAGTTGGCTATATGGCAACGATATGGTTCAAATCTTTTGGCCAACTTCAAGTTGGATCAGGTATGAATTTTGGTCTGACCTCAGAAATTAATTGCGGTGATCGTGATGTTCCGAGCCATTCAATAGAGACTGTCGGAGTTGAATGTTGTTTGTGCTTGTGTGATTCTAAAACCGCCGCACCGCCTCTTCTCTGCTTTCTCCGAGTCCTCGATTCACTTGGTTGGTAAAAGATACATCGACAACCAAGAGAAAGCACCGCTCACTCTTGATTCATAGAATTTTAGAATGGCTCCTCGGACTCTCGAGACACCATCTAGGGGCAAGACCGATGCATATGCACAACCCACTGCGAGCGAGAGAGCTGCCCTCGCCGCCGATCGTGCCCGTATTGCAGACTTGGATGCTCAAATTTTGGAATTGGAGTCTTCCCTTCAATCCATAAAGGAGAACAGGGAATTGGTGCAGAGTCGACTCAACGCCTACACATATCCAGTCTTGACTTTACCCAACGAAGTCGTGTCTGAAATCTTCGTGCATGTCCTTCCAGTCTACCCAAAATGCCCTCCCCCAATTGGCCACCTATCGCCGAGCCTATTGTGCCAGATATGTCGGAAATGGCGGAGCATAGCGTTGGCCACGCCCGGGCTTTGGAGGGCAATCTCGTTATCGTTGCGCAAGATCCGAAGGCTCGAGCAGAAACACCAGCTCCTGGACGATTCGCTTGGGCGTTCCGGATCATGTCTCCTCTCAATTAAATTACACAGTAATATCGCCGACGACCAAAAATTGGCCCAATTTGGTCAGACAATTGCAGATAAATGTGCCCGGTGGGAGCATCTGCAACTATGCATCCCAGCCCCTTTGAATGTTCTTCCTAACAAAGAACTTTCACTGCCCTTTCTTCGCACCCTGAGGCTCGGGCCAGATAGGCTCATGTCCGTCACCCGCACTTTCCTCGCGGCACCTCTCTTACAAAAGGTCGACCTTACATCCTATAACGATGCCTATGGTCCCATTTTCCCATGGTCGCAACTGACTGTACTCTCCGTGGATTTGCTCTCATGGAACCAATATGCCGATATCCTGAACCGGTTGGTTAATATCAGTTATTGCCGATTCAGAATCGACCCCATCTCCGTCGTCGAGTCTAATGTTGGAGAATCGAGGTAAAGACATTCAATCCAGTTCTCTGCCCTTTTTTTTTTACGGAAAACTTGGCAGGTTAAAGGATGTAACCCTACCGTACCTGGAAACTTTCGACCTGCCCGGCTACCTGTACTCTACCGCCTTACCATCAGTCGTCTCGTTCAGTTTCTTTGAAGTCCTGGATTTTACGGAGCCCTTCTTACAGGAGTCAAATGATGGAGATGCTATAGATTCGTCGGATGATGAATATTGGGACAAAGAAGAAGATCCGAGTTCCACAGACGGTGAAGAACCGGGCTCGGGCACAGAGTTGGAAGGTGAAGGTGACAGCGATGAGTCCGAGTGATTACAAGTCCTCTATTTCCGTGACCCGAATTCTCTGAATATTTGTTTTAATCCATTCTTTCTTCTGACGGTCTGAAATTGAACTTTCAGTCACATAGTGAAGAAGCAAACCGGTAGGGTCACTAAGCACGCCAACACAACAGTTGTCAAGTTAACGCGCTCCTCGGCAAACGTCTGGATTGAACAGGGCTAAGTACTTATTACTACGTTTCGGTGGGAGGAGTCGGCGGCGCGCGCGGTGCCGTATTCTGCCGGCGGCTTCAATTTAAATGATCAATAGGAACAAGCACAGGGACGAGGAGATAGTTCTTTAAAACCAGTTGCGATACTTATTTAAAACGGCCTCGAATGCGCTCGTGGTTGTCGAATAGGCTAATGGACGAGCTGTAACGCGACGCTGGAGTTTGCTCCATGGGATTCTAGAAAATCAAGATCAACGGCGGGGAAACCAAATCGGTACTTTGATCGTGTGGGTCCATAGGTGTTTTCTTGATGCCGGGGCTTTTATGCGAATGCGCGGTGCGCGGCTGGAGGGGAGATGGAATTCGATGCAAGTACATCTACTGCATGGCCAGTGATGTTGAGTTCCAGATGCCGCAATGGTACATGCAAGAGCAGCGACTCGGAGGAATGAGGGGACTAGTACCAGTGGTTCTCAAGATTGGTAGACTTGAGCGTCTTTGGGGACTATAGCCTGTCTCTCGGAATTCCAAGTATTAGATGTTAGATCACTTAACCATTGCCTTGTCCAAAGATAGAGATCAAAATCCCTATCGCGAACAAGGTCAGCTCACCTTTATTGTTCAGCACATATACTTACACTGTTGATTGTCAGTGAAGTCTATTGTTAAGTAGTAAATTTACCTGCAGCTTGATTGTCTTTGCACAGTTATAAATATGTCTTGCCTTGTTCACACTCCACAGTCCGACTAGGTCCACACCCCACAGCGGGTTCACACCAAGAGTGTCGGTCCGGAAACAAGGCCTCGGTCCAGCTCCGAATATTCCTCCTAAATGTTAAAACGTTAAACCATGGTCATCTTGGCAACCTGAATTAAAGGCAAAATAATTTTCAGCAGACCCGAGTCTGACAGATGGATTCTGAATAAGAAACAAGCATGAAAACGTCAGTTGGCATGCCAGTTTGTACAGACTGAATGGGAGAGAAAGACAAGGATGTTATGCACGTGCCTGAGGGGCATTTGTGAAACGCGTGGCCGTTGCCACTAGTTGGAATTTGCCGGATTACCATTTTAGGAAACTCGTCTTTCTCTTCTGCGGCGATGAGCTTGCAGATCCCTTCGCCGTCGCGCCCAGTCTCCGCCGCCGTCTCTCCAACCGCAAACCAAGCAAACCGCCGTCAGCCGCCCCAGCACCGCGCATCCACCAGGTCGTCTCGTCGACCGCCACCGACAACGAGCAGCAGCCCCCGACCCCAGGGTACACCGACGTCTACTCCCACCCTGCTGCTATCGCCTATGCCGCGGCACATCCTAGGAGGACTATTCCCAAGTTTGGGCCGTATCTATTGCTTCAAACGCTCGGGGAGGGCGAGTTTGGAAAAGTCAAGCTCGGACTGCACTCCCAGTGGGGCGAGGAGGTCGCCGTCAAGCTCATACGAAGAGGGAACGTCGACAGTGCTGTTAGAATGTCGAAAGTAGAGCGGGAGATCGAGGTTCTCAGAGTGAGTGGTTATTTCTTTTGTTTTTGTTTTCGTTCTGCTTTGGTGGTCTCGTCGTGGAGCAAGGTCGATTCAGAGGCCTTTGGTGTGGCAATTGGCGTGCGGCGTCGTATTTTCACCATGACAACACATTCCTGCAAGAATTTTGCTTGTCTTTGGGGTTCTGTCGGTTCAGTGGAATTACGGCGGGGACCGCCGACGCTTTGATGTGGACGGCCAGCAGTCCTTCAGGTGGCCCAGAGTCGTTGACAGGACCTTTTGATTTCGCGCTTTGGCCACCCCCGTCTTGTCTGCAAGCATCCCGAAGATTTGCGGATGACTTTGGGCGAGTCGACGAGGAACTATGCAATGAATATGGGCACGGTGCTTCTGCACTGAACATCTGGGGGCCCGCCAGATAATGGCCTGGCCCTTTTCCATGTCTTGCTCCCACTTGTGCTGCTCTCAGACCCATGATGCCTGCGACTCATGCGGCTTGACATGGAACGTCAACGAATTCTATTTCGTCTTCTGTTGTATTGCGGCGGTCTTGCCGCTGGGCAGCAGCGTCACAATTCATCCATTACCGAGCGACTTTTGGAGACCCTCATCCAACATCACTTTACCATTTCTTTTTAAAAATCTCTGCCATTTGGACGCCTGTGCCACGTTTCGACGGTACGATCCTCTGCACGCGCGCGACTCTTCCTTCGCTGCCGCTGCTCGATTTCCACGATTTCTACCTGGGCGTCAGGGCCTTTGATATAAATCTCGTTGGACTATTTCCGTCATATACGGAGTACTGGGGGCGTGCCTGATCTTTTGCGACGATTCTATTTCGTCTGTTGGCGCGTCTCTGTTGCATAATTTGGACATTCTTCTGATTTTTCCCCCTCGTACCTGCGTTAACTCCTCCTTCGTTGTGCTAACTATTTTCAGACCCTAAAACACCCGAATATCGTCCGTCTATACGACGTGATCGAAACGGACAAGTACATCGGGATCATCATCGAATACGCGTCGGGCGGCGAGCTGTTCGACCACATTCTCGCCCACCGCTACCTCCGCGAGCGCGACGCGTCCAAGCTCTTCTCGCAGCTCATCTCCGGCGTGTGGTACATCCACCAGAAGAAGATTGTCCACCGCGACCTCAAGCTCGAGAATCTGCTACTCGACCGCCACCGCAACGTCATCATCACTGACTTTGGGTTTGCGAACCGCTTCGAACACCGCTCGGACGACCTCATGCAGACGAGCTGCGGGTCCCCATGCTACGCTGCGCCCGAACTCGTCATCTCCGAGGGTCTGTACGTCGGCAGCGCCGTCGACATCTGGAGCTGCGGCGTCATCCTCTACGCCATGCTCGCCGGGTACCTCCCCTTCGACGACGACCCCGCAAACCCCGACGGCGACAACATCAACCTCCTCTACAAGTACATCGTCAACACGCCGCTGTCGTTCCCCGAGTACATCTCCGACGAGGCGCGCGACCTGCTCAAGATGATGCTCGTGCCCGACCCGCGCAAGCGCGCCAGCCTCGACGACGTGATGCGCCACCCCTGGCTCTCGGCGTACCACTCCCCCGCCTCGGACCCCTCCGACGCGCTGCCCCACGCGTTCGGACGCACGGTTGAGGAGCTCGAGCGCGCGGCGATGGAGCAACACCAGATGAAACGCCTCGCGTATCAGCGCCAGATGCGCGCCGCCGCGCCGGCCGCTGGGCCTGGCGCCGCGGGCAGCAGCAGCACGATCACGCGCTCGCAGACGCAGCAGATGCAGACCCAGTCGCACGCGCAGGCGCAGAACCAGCCCACAAGGAGCCACAGCACGCAGCCCGAGTTCCTGTACGACTCGGCGTCGGGCCCGCCGGCGCCGTTTGGGGACGAGGACGATCCGTTTGGGCCGCCGCCGGGTGCGCGCCGGCCTGCGCCTGCGCTGGAGGAGGGCGAGGCGCGGGGGGAGCCACGCCCGAGGGGAGCGGATGGGGCGGTGGTGGAGAGCCCGCGCGGGAAGGGGAAGGAGAAGGAGAAGGTGGAGGAGAAGGACAAGTTCCGGCATACGATCCAGATCGAGTACGACGAGCGCCGGGGCAGCGGGCAAGGGCGGGGAGTGGGGGCCGGGAGCGGGAGCGGGCGGCTGCTGCGAATGCGGCCAATGCGACGAACGCGAGCCCGGTACGGGAACGGAAGGAGAAGGAGAAGGAGCAGGAGCGCTCGCCGACGCCGACGCAGAGCCCTGCGCGCGCGGCGGTGCCGCCAACCCCGCCGCCTGCGGTGAATGGCGCGAACGAAGTGGCCGCGAACCCGAGCGCGAGCGCGAGCGTGACAAGCATTACGGAGAGAAGGGAAAGACGGCGGCGCGGAAGCGTGTCGTCGGTGGGTACGGGGAGCCCAGCGGGCAAGCCGCTGCCGCCGAGCCCGACGAGCCCACCCACGACGTGGAAGCGGATCCACTCGCCGACGAAGAGCATCGTTGGCCCCGGAGAGATGATCAACGGCAATGGCGCGGTGGAGCGGCCGGCGGTGATGGATGTATTTACGGACGGGGAGAAGGAGAAGACACGCGAGATGGCGGCGGAGAAGGCGTCGCCGCAAAAGGAGGAAAAGGAGAAGGAGGCGGAGAAGAAGGAGGCAGAAAGGAGGGACAAGGAGAAGCAGGAGGGCAAGAAGAGCCGCCGCAACACGCTCACGGGGCTCACTGTCATGGTCAACCCCATCAACTCTATCCGCGCCAACATCGGGCGCAAACGCGAGCCGTCGACGACGACGAGCACCAGTCCACCAACGCAGCTCGCGCCGCCTGCTGTGCCCGCGCCACCGCACACCGGCAGCGCAGACAAGAACTTCGACAACAGCGACGGCGGCGGAATGAAGGCGAGCACGAGCAAGGCGCGCAAGGTCATGCAGTGGATCCGCAAGGGGCGCGACAGCATCGGCGTCGCCGGCCCCACGGGGTCTGTTCCCTCGCCCGCGGGGTCGGTGTCGACAAACGACACGGGCGACGCGACGAGCCCCGTGCAGGTGTTCGTCACGACGCCGGGCAGCGGCGTGACCGCCCCCGCGTCGTTGTCGCCGATCGTGACCAAGACGCTCGCAGGCGGTGCGCGCAAGGGGTCGGACGCCACCAGCCCTGCATCGGCTGTAACGCCGACTACTGCGACGACGGCGAGCGTGACGCCCAGCTTTGCGTCGCGCTTCCGGCGCTCGGTCAACATTGGCGGTGCAAGCTCGAGCAGCGGGACCACGAAGCATCGGGAAGTGGCGCCACCTCCGACGGGAGCCGCTGTGCTGCGGATCCACCACGGCGCGGTAGACACGGGGACGATCACGACGGGGCAGCCACCCGAGGTAATGCGGCATGTGAAGGAGGTGTTGGGGGGGATGGGTCTGGAGATTTTTGTGGAGAGCGAGTTCAAGTACCGGTGCATCCGCGCAAAGCAGCGTCGCACCGGGAAGAGCACGATTGGGAGCACCACGGGCGTGCCGGGTGTCGCGGCATTCACGATGGCAGGGAGCGCGGCGTCGAATGGAGTGCGTATATGTTCTTTCTTTGTGGATTTCGTTGTTGAAGGGATGCTGATACTTTGGATGTAGGTCGACAAGCGTGGGCTGCCGCTGCCGTCACAGTCGTCATTCAGCGGCGGGGGGATGCTCCGTGGGCTGCTTATGCGCCGGCAATCATCGCAGGTCTCAACCGCGCCCGGTTCGACGTCGTTCGACGCGGACGACTCGCTGAACGCGAGCGGGATCCTCACCGCCGAACCCGCCGGGCAAGTGGAAACGGTCTACGGCGAGGCGCTCGAGGACGCGGGCGACGAAGTCCGCTTCTCCGTCGAGCTCACACGACTCGACCGCCTCAACGATACATACAGTCTCGATATACGGAGGCTCAAGGGCAATCTGCGGAGCTACAAGTTCCTTTATGATACTCTGCGAAAGTGGGTCCCTATGCTGTTCTGTCCATACATGATTGCTGACCGGCTGTCTCTGTCTTTTCTAGACGCGCTGATTTACAGCGGTAGTTAATTTCTGTTTCCTCGGTCCTGGTCTTTCTTATTAGTTCTCACTATTACCTATCTACACAACGTCTCCCTCATCTCGTTTCTTTTTTCTGCTGCTATTTCATGCTTCCTTCCATTGCGCTTCCCACTTTTTTTCTCGCTCACCAGTTAGTCTACATACCCTAATCATCATTACAATTTCTCAATCACACGGGCCTGTTTGTGCTCGACATCCTCATCCTCATTCATCCTCACTCAATTTCCCTCGTACGTACATACATCCCCACTACAAAACTCCGCACAGTCCCTTTCGTGCACCACGTCTCAGTCTCAGTTACTTATCGCTTTCCCCTCCGTTTGTTATTAGACGACCGGTATTTAGTTACTCGCCTAGGACTGCGGATTGTATCATGTAAATAATTATGCTCCATTCACTACTAGCTTTAGAATTTGTACGGGGTGAAGAGAGAAAGTCTACAATTCCATTGATGGGTTATCTGAGTGCTTTGGAGCCACACATTGAAAAGTTGATTTCTTAAATGTGGGTCGGCTTGTGTTTCCTATAAAGAGTAGTTCATCAGTGAGCGCCTGGCAGAAGATGCAGACACGTACTTCCAATCTTCTTTCTGACATTCGACGCCACAATCTTTTCGCAGAATTCAAAAACAAAGATGAAAGGATGGGGCATAGCTCACATGCAACCTTCTTACATCCGCGCACCGTTTGAAGTTGACCCCGCGCTTGTTGCAACCGATCCTCCCACATGCGTCTGTGGCGACGACAAAAGTGTCCTGCTGCATTATCGTTCCATCGTCACCAACACGCGTAAGCGGCGCGTTCAGAACTTCCTTCCGCAACACACCCTGGCCTGACCCAAGCATGCGTGCAGTGTTAGAATCCCCCTGATAAGGATCGCCAGGCTCTTCCTCGTCTGTTGGACCTCCTGAGCGATGATCCTGTCCAGATGCTTCAGATCCGGAGTCACCGCATTGAACGGTGGGTGAGTAGCTGCAATATCCAGAGCCTCTTGGTATCGCTTCGCAGTGGTTGATCGGTCACCCTGTCCCCATGCAAGAATTCCTAGAGTGAAGGCTGCGGATATCTGCATGGCCTTGAGCAAGCGCCGTCCTTGAGGCCCTTTGAATTGGTGATGCGTACGGGCCGAAGAAGTGGGACGGAAAGAATAGACAAGATCGTATGCAACCGGGTATGCCTCTTCGAATATGAGATGTTAGACCGGAATGCGAAATATAAATGGCTACCGACCTTGTGTAAATCCGCCCCCGTCCGTTTTGAAACACCTCAAGAAGTTCTGCCATACACTGGCGAGTACCTCTTGTGGAAACTGCTCAGGGATACCAGGAAACTTTTGAAGAACGTCCTCGTGTTCCAAAATCTGGACTATTGCTTGACGGTAAAACTCGAAGGCTTCGGTTACTCGCCCCGCCTCGTAAAGGGTCTCTCCCTCAATGAAAATATCTTTACCGCTAACCATAGTGGCACAGAAATCGGAGATTCGTAGGGTATTGTGGTCTTAGATTGAACTTAAAGGAGAGTGCGGACAGCGGAAGTCATTGGCGTCGGATCCAAATAACAGTCAAGAAATGAACGCTCAAGTCCAGAAAAGGAGATTTCCGAAAGGATCCAGAAATCATCGAGAAATGAGCAGGCTATAATCACAGCCTATAGCTAGACAGCTAATAGAATCCAACAAAAAACGAAAGAAAAAAATTCAACGTGCATTTAGTCGACGCGTGCAAGTGGTGAGAAAAGCCAAATCCACGCGCAACCTCCTCATAAACCAGGGACGGGACACTCCGGTCCTACCTCCTTGCTCAGAGAATATCAACCTCCATAGTTCCTAAACCCAACACCGACATTAAATTGAATACGGATACAACGACAACAATACCAAAAGAATACAATAAAACGGGAGTGTTCTGCAAAAGTTCTGAACCCACTACCCACTTCAATTCCGCATGGATGCAGCGATAACAGCAGCCGACCAATACAGCACAATAAACTCGAATGATCTAAAATCCGAACAAGTCATCCATCACACTTAGACGGTCTTCTTGGCAGCGGCGCTCTATAATAAATAAAGCAATTAAAATGCTAGCCCTTTAATTATATTGAGAGACGTACACTGGTTGTCAACGTCGCTTTGCTGGCCTTCGCGGAAGCTTCGCTGGCCACTGCAGAAGCGGAAGCGGCGGCCTCGCTGGCGATCGCGCTCGCCTCTGCGGCGTTGTTGGAGTTGTCGTTCGAGTTCTGGTTATTCTTGGGATGTTCAGCAATGGGAGGAGAGGAAGAGGGAAGGCGTAGCAGTGAAGAAAAGAAAGGCGTAGCAGACTCAAAAAGCCAACAGGTAGGGAGCAGGAAGGGACAAATCGAAGGAGGAAGGGCCAGGGTGACCGATGGGCAGAGTGGAGGGACGATGGAAGAAACTGTCGACAAGAAAAGCTAACTTACATTGACATCGTTGTTGTTATTGTTGTCGTTGTTATTGTTATTGTTGTTGTTGTTGCTGTTTATGCCGCCGTTTTGGCACGCTAAGGCAACCTGCTGTCCAACCAGGTCTGTCGCGCTCAAAACTCCCTGGAAGGAAATCCTCGGTAAGGTCTTTCGACGTCAGTCAATCGACTCTGAATCACCTTCAAGGCATTCAATTCGTCAGCCACGTTTTGCTCATTGCTGGATGGGATTAACATGAGAAACGTTGAACAAAGGGGCAAAATGTCGACACACCTCTGGATCGAGTCGAGTAGCGTAATGGCGGAACCCACCAATCCCCCAGCGACGGCGCCGGCATCACACTATGTGCCAGTTTGTTAGCAAAGCGACGGAAGGCTGTGACGGATTAACATACTGCCGCCTGGAAGTCGCTGTTGGCGCGGGCCATAACATTGGGGGTTGGCAGTGGGGCCGCGTTTGCAGTCAAGACGGACGTCGCCAGGACCGCGAGGAGGAAAGAGGCAGAAAAGCGAGGCATTTTAGAATATGTGAAGGATTGAAAAAATGCAGCCAGAACAAGCTGGTTTAGAAAGAAAGTTGAAGGGAAGTGAAAGGAACAGGAAGGGGACCAAGCCTGTCGTATGAAAAACTGGACCCGGATTTTAAGGAGTGCGGGTTGTCCATGACGAGATGCGTGCGACTCTGAAAGCCGTGCAAACCAGATCTGCGTCTCCGCATGGTGCGATGCCTTCGCGACGTGGCAAGAAAGACGGATCCTGAGACTAAAAGGAGGTGAAAAGAATACCTAAGCCTTGCCTACGCCGTCGCCAAGCATATAGAAAGACTCGGAATTCAATGAACGAGTCATCCAGATATGGTAACCAGTAATGACAGATTTGCGATGGGAGCTGGAAACAATTCCGAAAAGCCCAAAAGTCTTCAGACGGGATAGGACTGCCGGCCACTCTAATTCCTGAACATAAATGACTGGGTCAGGACCTTTCGCAGAATAGATCAGAAATATTTTCTGTCGGGCTGTCAAGTAATCGTACTTCCTTGCTTGCGCTCGGCATTGTGTTGATCTACTGTCGATATCATGTCCCCTTAGAAACTCTTCGACCTTGTTCCAAAGACGGTCAAGGATTCTGTTTGCAGCTTCTCCAAACCATTATCTGACTCTATTTCCACCCTCTTGAGCACAGCGAAACCACAGCGAGAAATTAGCTTCAAGTATACGTCCAAAATTGATGAACTAACGAAGAGAAATAGATGACATCCATCACTTGCAGACCGGTTGTTGGATGCTTTCTGCTACATACTAACTTGGTTCGTCAGGGCAAAGAGGTTCCGGTTACTACGAGGAAAATCCCGCAACGCCATGATCCGAGAATTGAAGTCGCCCAGCGGTCAAAATCAACCCGAGAGACTGGAAGATGCGAAAGTTGTCTTGAGAACAAAGGTGAAAAATTCGAGGATCGAATAAGAGTCGAGGAGATCCGATCGTTTCAAAATAACGGCAGACAGTCTAGATCCAACACTGCTCAAAGCCACGGAAAGCACTCGGAAAGATATCTAGGCAACAGAATCCTCGCAGGCGTTTAGGACCTTGGGACTATGTAAGGGTACTGGTGAACGCAAGGCGAACGCTGGTGAACGTAAGAGGCAAGAGCTTGATTTTCGCACAGCCACATTTTAGGTCAACTCTTAGCCCCAGAAGAGCAAAATCCACTCGAAGCCTTCTAACAGGAAAATTGAAATTCCCATTTACTCTTTTCTATGAATCGATATCTCTTCACCCTGGCGGCTCCAAGTTCTTGGCCATTAGGAAGACTTTGGCCTTTTGGGCCTTCGACGTTCCTCAGATATAGCCTGTATCGCATCGCCTGAGGCCCCAAGCTTGTCTGGCCACAGGCACTGAGTACAGCGACACTTCTCTTTCTATGTGCTTCCATTTTCTTGATGGTTTTCCAGGCTTCGGGGTCTGAACAGCCAATTATGCATGTCGACGAATACTGGCCGGGTTTCGGGGCGGGGCCGTGTGTTATGCATGCTCTTGGATAGCTTGGACTCTCTCAGAGGTCTCAAGGTGCAAAATCCTGGCGTCATGAGCGCAAGAAGTGTCTTGTAACCAACACCCCCGACTAGAATCAACGAAACGTTGTGCCCGCTTCATACAAGCTTAAGTGCGTCCGGCCGCCCGCCTGTCCTCACGACATACCTTACCACATCGTTGATGTCAACCTCGACCTTGTCCAAAAGCACGTTCTCCGAGTCGTCAGCAGAGCCACGCAGAATTGTTATCGACACGGTTTCTTCCGGTGCAGGCTGCGTTATTTAATCCTCCATACCACTGAGCTCTTCATTGTCAGCATGGCCCGTCACTGCAGGAATAATCGTGCAGATGTAGGATTGTCATTGATACTAATTGGCGTCCACTATGCTGTCGGTTCGCACGTACTGGAATATAATCATACAAGGGTATGGTCCTTGGCTTTCGCTGCAGCCTCCAGCTCCGCAAAGGTGCCACTCTTCAAGCACATCCCTCTGAAAATTCCGTCCTCCTTCTGGATCAAGTGCTGAGGCGTGTCAAACTCGACGATTTTGCCCTTGTCAAGCACCAGTAGTCGGTCATAATCGATGATGGTCCGGAGTCGGTGGGCAACTGAATAACAAAAAGAGATGAGAATATTTGGCTCGAAGATGAACGGCAACGCACCCGTGATCAATAGAGAGCCCGTAAACTCTTCTCGTATGGCCTTTTGAATCTTCAAATCAGTGGCAAAATCGACACTGCTTGTTGCCTCATCCATCACTACAATAGCGCTGCGCCGCAGAAGAGCACGAGCCATGGCGATAAGCTGCCTCTGTCCCTGTGAAAAGTTAGTGCCACCTGCAGATACTTGAGTGTCCAACGACAGCGTAGTCTTGGTGTCGACATTCGTAGCGGCAGTGGAGATGGAGTCTGAGGTCTCAGCATCGTAAATCGATGATGGACGGGAACCACGGGGAGTGGCTGCAACAGATTGTACGCGAGAAGTGCCTTGCGAAGCATCCTCATTGTGGCTGATGAGGTGCACGCGATGCAGGACGTCCATACACACGCTGTCCTCATGTTCACCTAGATATCTTGAGCCTTCCCCGCAGCATTCAAGTCTAGAAGGCTGACCGAATGGATCCAAATTGTCTCTCAATGACCCAGAGAACAAAGTAGCGTCTTGGGGAATGAAAGTCTGGATACGGGTTTATCATCTGCGTGGAAGGACGGAGCTTATCTTACGATGCGAGAGCGGAGGTCTAGACTCAGTCAGCGAGGGAAGTCACTGACGTTGGAGATAGGACTTGCCATGTATTCCGATTTTAGAGATGTCTATTCCGTCAACTACAATTCTCCCTGCTCGGCATAAGAGCTCAATGCCGGCGAAGAAGATTTTGACTTACCGCTGGAGGGGTCCACCTTTTCCCAGTTAGTATCATAGAACTAGCTTCGAAGGAGAAAACCCAGAAGACATACGAAGCGCAAGAGACTCATAGCCAACGTCGATTTCCCGCTACCTGAACCCACGATGAGAGTGCGTCCGGACGATGGATCCAGCAACAATTCCTCACCAGTTCTTCCCACAAGCCCAACACGCTCGCCAGCTTTGAGCTCGAACGACACGTTCTGTAACACGGCAGGCAGATCCGGGGCGTACTTGACGTGGAGATCTTCGACTACGACCAACGAACTGTTCTCTGCGCTTGAGGGCCAGTAAGCCGGTGGTCTCCGGGATTCGATAATTGCAGGAGGTTCTTGGGGCAAATCCATATATTCAACGATTCTTTCCACTGAGCTGGAAAACGCGGTTAAAGCGGGACCGCGTTTATAACGGAAGAATTCACTTCAGATCAAGCTCGAGCGCAGTCCAGAACCGGCATGTCCAGTATACGCCCTCGCTGAACGTGAGAGCCGACTAGATCATCAAAGATCAGTAAAGGCTGCTTGCCGAGCAAGAAAACGAGCGTACCGTAATCGCAAGCCCCGCCAGTCCAGCATTGTTATCCAGCGTGGCGATGGAGAACAAGGCTGTTGTAAAGACGGACTGCGGCACGATGTGATCGGAGATGGGTTACATTAGCTTTGTTGGAAACTTACGATACTGGCTGTAGGCAAAATGAGACTGATTTTACTTAATAAATGTCAGGGGGCCATACCCAAGAAATCAAAGTGGACGAGTAACCAACGGTTGGTCATCCTTTCCACAGGATCAACGAATGGTCGAGTTCATGAAGTAGGAACTAACCAGAAGGTATACCACATCTTCAAATGAGGCTGTCAGTACGCCGCACATAAGAAATACAGTTAATAATAGAGACGAGCCTTGGTCATTTCGTCAACCCGTGTATGGAAACCATCCATGAAGCGTTTCTCGGCGGAGAATGCTGTGGACTATCAAATACGTTGACGGAGAACGAACTGAACGCGCGGACCTCGGACAGTAACAATCCCGGTGAGCAGCTCCCCAAAGTCGGAAAATATCGGTGAGCGGTTATTAGACTCCATACGGCGTAAGTCCCGCCCCGTATTCAGGTATCCAACTGCAAGAGACCAATAAAGGAAAGCTATGATTGTTGCCGGAAACAAGAACGGCGGGAATACGACACTACAGAGCTGGGTTACGACACCGATGGGTGAGAAGCGAAGAGCCTCACGCTACCGTCAGGACAGAGACAAGAAGTGCCGCCAGGGACGAGTTAACTTGTTGCAACGTGTTTGCCAGGTTGGTGTCAATCGTGGCGAAATCCTTGCTGAATCTGTTCAGCATTCGACCTGTGTACAACAGATTAGAGGGTGAGCTGAGGATTTGAAAATGAAAGGCTGCCTTGGGGTGTTGTATCGTGAAATCTACATTCCAGAAGTTATAAATGTCCACCGAAGGCGCATTAGCTGACATACCTGAAAGTAGCTCGAACTACAGTAACGAGAAGTCGTCTAGAAAGTGGAGGCCGTAAGAAAAACTGGGGCAGTCCATTTTCAAAGTACACCCACTGGAATAGAATACGAGAAGCTCTCAGGGCGCCAACGTATTGTAGCGCCACCAACACCAGCCGCAACAAGATCCCGAACATCCCGATCGCAGCGTATACACCAATGTAGAAGAAAGGTTCGTCAGCGGCACTCGGCAATCCGGTGGTCCGCCAGCCCGTGGAGTGCAAGTAAGGGCTTGATGGTAGATCAGTTAGGAGGGAGAATTCATTCGCCTTGGTACCGAAAGATTGAAGCATGTATTCATTTGGTGCGTTGAGCGGCGTCGGATAAGCTGAAGTCCAAATCTTGATCCAGACCTTCTCGCCGACGCCGTTTAGTTGGTGAATGACGGTCAAGAGCACCAGAAGGGCCCATATGTAGTAGCTTGAAGCCGCGAGGTAAGCCTGATACACAGACCACTTCACACTTCCGGTCTCTGAGGCCGTTGAGTAGACGAGACAAAACAGTGAAGTGGCGGCTCACCTCTGTGTTCATCCTCGACTAGCTTCCGCGGCTTTTTAGCCTCCGTTTGCTCCACAAGGGTTTCGAGGTCGACTACATCCACCGGTAGAGCGAGCTCCTCCTTCTTCACCTCGACGGCAGCCTCATGAGTAATTTCATCGAGCACCCCTTGAGCCTGAAGCTCTTGGACGGTGCCCTGCGTGTCGATTCGGCCATCGAGCATCCGGACTACGTAGTGTGCACCAGGTAAAACAAGCTCGACGTGGTGCGTCACGAGTATCTGTGGGCTTCGTAAATTAAAATGAACGGCTGGATGAAAGCAGCAGAGTCGATACGCACCACCGTTCGGTTAGCCAAAAGCGGTCCGCACAAGCATTTTTCATAGAGGAAGCGTGAGGTGTGACTATCCTGGATAGACTGTTACACAGGTATGTTATGTGAAGAACGATGAATGTACCACGGCGCTTAATGGGTCATCGAGGAGTACATACTTCTTTCTCGCGTATACCTAAGCAGACAGTCAGCAGCGATGTCTTGCTACATCATGCAGAACATACTGCTCGAGCCAGTGCGACCCTCGAGAGCCATGTGATTGAGCTGTCATTCATAAAGGTCAACGAAGATCCGACTGACCTGGCCTTCTGTCCGCCGGACAGAGAAACTCCCTTGACGCCGATCTCGGTTGCGTCACCGTCTTCCAGCATCTCGAAATCGGGGTTGAGGGCACAGCACTCGACCACGGCGTTATAGCGTTCCTCATCCATCGGTGACCCAAACAAGATATTGTCTCTGATTGACTAGAGGATGTCGGTTAGCGGAGGTCCGTAGAAGCATTAATGTGCTTTTACGGTACTTACCTGGTGACGAAGCCACGGCGATTGGGCCACATATGCTAGCCCGTGTGTATTTCCGTGCTCGTCGATAGTGGGATTCTTGGACATGATGATGCGACCCCCGGGAAGTAAGGTCATTTCCCCCATCAGAGCCATCTGAAATATGTGAGCAAGTTTCCTGAGCCAAATAACTTTATGGACGTACGAGTAATGCTGTTTTCCCACTAGTACATAACATATCGGTCGCAAAATTCGTTGACGCGTAGAATAAGCATACCTGGCAGTAGGCCCCGTAACTAAAGACAGCTTATTCTCAGGGAATAGAACGGAAACGTCTTTTAGCTCGAAGCGGGGATCCTCGTCATTGATGGTGCTGGCGTCAGCCAGGCTCGAAGACTCAGATTGTGGTGTCAAATCTTGCGCCTCAGATTGCCCCGTAGTTTGGGCCTCCTCTACTTTGTTCCATCGAAACGATGCATTCTCCAGACCCAAGCCTTCGTCCTCCGAGGTGAGCGTCGGCTCGAAGAAGTCTTGTTTCAAGGACGAGACTTTGTCCAATAAGCCCATGTCCATATTTCCCTATGAAATGAATGTTACCTTGATCCGTAACCTCATCCTCAGCCAGGAAGACCTCGATACGCTTCAAAGCGACACCGGCCTAAAAAGGAAATCGTGAACTGGAAGCTTATGACGGGCGAAACCAACATGAACAAACAACGCACTTGAACAAGGCGAACGATGTACCCCGGTAGAACTGGTCAACAGGTTGAAAGGCTGAGTAAATTGGGACGACGGAAAGAAACTGACTGTTCAATGGGAGCCTACAGAAAATATTGGTGGACCAGACTCACAAACAAGGAAGTAGTGCTCACCGAATCATGGAGAAGATCGCAATCGCCTGCGCGCGAAACAATGAGTAGGTTTCTTAAAGTAGCTGGAGACGCGTATACATACAGGGAATGCCTTGCCAACTGTCAACTCGTTTCCAAACCACACAAAGGCGAAAAACGAGATCAAGGAAAGCGAAACTGGGGCGAAACCCCACACTCTGCGGGGTGCTTAGAATGTACAGCGAAAGAACGAACAAAGAACGAACACAGAAAACATGACGTTATTCCAGCAGCCTGAACGATGAGTCAGAAATGAAATATGCGCCCGAAGATCCGCGAACGTACGCTTGACCATCCACTTCATTTCCTCCTCCCGTGCAGCCATAGCCCGGTCAATCCAACGGTCCTCCCAGGCGAAGAACTTGATGAACTTGATCTTCGGCCCGACGTCAGCATGCACAAGGCAGATACTGGAACGACAACATACTGAGCCGATTAACTCGTCCACGACACCCATGCGTTTGTCCTTCGCTTTGGATAAGCCTTTGCCGATCAAGTAACTCCGATTCGTAAGGTAGCTGTTCAGTGGCCAGCAGGCCACGAGCACACCAAAGCCAGCAAAGGCACTCCACCCCTGAAATTCCTTTCAATGTCATGGAATCGGCGTCCAAGAGAACGCGCACCAAGAGTTGGTAGAGGAACACAGAGCCAATGATGATCTCGAACGGTGCCGCATAGAGCCAGAACAGCGTCTAGAAACATTCGACACGCGCAGGAGGAAGGGCCAGCCCAACTTACAGATACAATAAATGATAGGTCCTCGGCGTCGTTGGCCATTAGATTGCCGATCTTCCCCGTATCTATGCATTAGGTGTTATAAAACAGACCACAAGGTAAGTAGGATGCGCGAACCTGCACCCGCCTTCGGATCATTCGCCTTCTGTTCTTCAGCTTTAGCCTTCGCCTTGTCCTCCTTCGTGGTGGCCTTCAGAGTGTCGCCTTTGACTTCCCCCGTTTTCTCTTTGTGTACAATCCCGCTGAAATCTTTGCGCATCAGCGCTTTGTTGTAGATCGCGGCCATCAGCAAGGAGCGAACGCGGGTTGTTGCCCGCCGCGCATACCCTACCCTCAAATGTAAGTAAGACTTTGTGGCATACATATCAGATGGAAACAAACAAAGGTGCTGGAGATCACATTGCGCCTACGCTCAAGCCTTAGTCTCGATTTCGCCTCCTCAAAAAAAAAACTCGAAATTAACCTGGAGAACAGAGCACAAAAACATGAGCCCGGCGTAGACATACGCCATGCCCTTGTCTCGCGGCGTTGCATTGCGTCGGTCAATGGAGTCCAGGAGACGCCTTGGTACCGTCAGTGATCTGGAGTTTACACAGGTGTCTGCTTACTTGAGGAAGAAGGGCCCGGCGAATTGAAGACAAGCGTAGAGCACGGTTCCAACAAAATCGAGGCTGCAGACTGCGTCAGCCGAGTAAAGAGCGAACGCGGATTAGGTACGAACATCAAATCGAGGGAGTTGACAGCGACGAGTCGCCATAGAAGGGAAGTCCGGCTGAGAGGAAATGTGAGAGAGAGGGTACAAAAAGCAGCGAGGGAAACGCACTGGATGCTCTGAAACTTGACGAACATGGGTCGTGATTGCATGGTCGGGCTGAGCCCCCAAACATCATTTTCGTTCAGCGTCTCGGTCGTTCCCTGGTACACGTCAATGGTGAAGAACGACAGCAGAGGCGAAACTGACGCGTTTGATCAGGGGGAACACCCAATTGAAGGTCATCCAGCCCCACAGGCGTGTGTAATCCTCTGGAGAAACGGACCGGCCCTGAGATACTTGAGCATCGTCGAATGGAGGGAAAACATTCCGACGTACAATATCTTCCTTCTTTACGTGCGGAGAGGGGAGATTCATCGGCATTTGTACTGTCACGTACAGCAGCGTGAAGACAACAACGAGATTGGCTGAAAAACCTATCAAGACAAGCGTTGAGGGTAGAGGCACAGCGGCAACCGCGTGGTCGAAGAGATGTCCGCCCAAGAGTAAGGCACCGCCGACGACGTGTAAAACGTACACGGAAAACAAGTCGTATGGCGCGGTCACAGGTGGAGACACGATGGGCCGCACGGCGGTGTATAACCAGGAAAATGCCATGAGAAGGCATTGCGTGAAGGTCCACGCGTCGACCGTGTCGGCCGTTAGGGAATGAAACCCCGCGGCTGCGATCCAGGCCAGGGTTTGGAGTAGTCCCGCGACCGTAAAAAGGCGGGCGCGCCAAAGCGCAACGCCTCGGGGGACTTCGATTGGCTCATCCTCGCCCCCCGACGACTGAAAATCTGCCCCTTCTACTTCATGCAGGGTAAGATACGTCTTCAACGGCGTCCCTAGGCTTCGGAGCGGAGCAGGCAATCGCACAGGAAGGTAAGAGATGCAGAGCGCGAGCACGGCGAGGGCAGGCAGTACGGTGCTCCACGAGCTTCGCACACACGCGTCCTCGAACTCGAACGCGCCGGAGTCACCGCAGACTTTCATCGTGGGTATAGACAACCTTGCAATATTATTAATTCAGTCTCTTTGTGCACCGAAAGCCATCACTGATGAGTGGGCTGCCCAGCTGCGGCGATGTGTACTCTGACGGCAGACATTGAGTCCGAGTCGCCACACGTCGCGCGGCTCGCGGCGACCATTGGACTCACTGAAAAAATCCCCGAAGAAGGTAAGGGCACGAGAAGACTCTTAATAGTCTCTCGTCTCAAAGATTGGGTAGTAATTCATGAGCGCATGTCGCAGAGCAGAACCGAAACGGAAGTGATGGTGGGATATCAATGGGATATGGTGGGAACCAAGCCAAACGCGATCACGTGTTGAGAATGAGGTGTCGCGTTAACAAGGTCATTCGTCACAAATCCAGCAGGATACTTCTTGAGCCAATGAAAATTACCTGCTAAGATGGTTAATTTGAGTCCCAGCTGAGTATTTCACGCGTCAAGTTCGAACATAAGAAGTTTGTGTGCGAACACCCACCAAAGTCGATGCTAAGAACTATGAAAAATCTCCCTCGTAGCTTTAAGGTAGGCGTCATACGCATCCATCGAGTCACGTGAATGTGACTGATGCGTGACAGTAACGTGGGAAAGCGCGAAATCTTGGTGTCAGAATTTTTTTTTGTGTCTGTGGGGCTCTGTGTGGCTAGGGATAACAAAATTTTCAATGCTGGAGCACTTCAAGAGTACTCCTCTATCCGTGACCATGTCCCGAGGGGCTTACAAGACCTATTGACAAAACTGAGATTCAACCCAGATTCAACCAACTTGAAGATTCAACTTCACCTACCATGTGGTGCTCTCATACTTGGCTGCTAAAGTAAGTAGTGAATTTAATGCTTCTCAAATAGCCCTAGCTCACTCACCATGGGCTCCAGCCATAACTTTGCCAACATTACTATACATACACTGAGACAATCAAAAAACTTGGAGATTTTAACTGCCAATTTTTAGCAGACACCACAAGAGTTTAGGCAAATACAATTTAATGCTCAAACCTGCATGAAATGAGCCAACTGTGGGTGTGGAAGCCCTGAGATAAAGACCTGCAAGGCCGATCATGTGATCACGTAATTTCCTTTTTAGGAAACGCGAAAATTTCAACATTTTTTTGTATCCATAGCTCAGCCCGCTCCTTTTCGTGTTTTGAGCACTTTCCAACAAATAGGCATAAAACATTTTATTGAGGCTAGATATTGAAAATCTGAGACCACAGGATTGTTCCCTGGGTCAAACCAAGCCTTTCTATGGTTTTACTTTTTATTTATATCCCGCTGTTGCCGACTAGTAAGGGCGGGAGTCGGTGTCACGCTGCGATGTCACGTGACTCGATGGATGCGTATGACACCTACCTTAGTAGGTTTCCAGTGGTGACTCGCCCGCCGAGAAATGTAGTCAATGGCTAATTATGGGATTTTAAGAATGAACACACGTATTTCTATGTAGGCTCGCAAGTTGCTGGCACCTTGAAGCCTCTCTTGAATTTAGATGTGAAGACGGTTCACAGAAATAATTCCACATACGCAAGAAGAAATCTGTCCAATTGGAATTATGGATCTTAGCGTGTTCGTGGCCTTTGTGGTTTGCTGAAATTATGTCAATCTTAAGGCTCCCCGAATTTGGCGGCCATGTGGCTCCTGGATGCAGACAAACTCGCTCCGTCGACAACATGAAATATTAACGACACAGCAGAGGCCGAAGGATTTGTGGGACCAAAACATGGCATCCAAACCTGTTTGTGAATATGTTTCCTGCGCGATAGAAAATCAACCCCCAAAGATTCCTTCTTAGGCCTATTTTCTACACCAAACTCGACCCAAAAAGGATGCTTATTTGCATCCCAAAAATACATACAAAAATGGATCATTTTTGACAAGAGTTTTCGACGCCGAAACAGGGAGAACAAAGCAAATTTCGCTGTTTGGGTCCCAAACCCAGGTCTTTTCTTGCGTGAAAAACGCCACTAAAAATAATGTATATTCCTGCTGGAGTTTGGACGCTAAGAGGTATCATTTTCAGAACGAGGTTGCGAGTGGGAAGTCTGTCAAGAGAGACTAGGTATCATTTCAGGAGTACAAAATGAGGACAGAAAAGCCATCGGTTTTAGCTCATGTCCAAGGGGCCTAAAAACTGGCAGACATGTTTGGATGTCATGTTTTTGGTCCCAAAAATCCTTCGGCCACCGCAGTGTGACCTGGATCGCTAATATCTAAATAAAAAAAGAGTGAGCATCGGAGTGTTTTTCGCACCTGTAACTTCGTTACAATAGTGATGTTCCGGCTTTGGCTTGGCCTGAAAACCATGATGGGTGATTTGGATGATAATTGAACTTGGCCTGACGAAATCTCAGGCCAGGCCAAAAAAAAAAGAAAGAAATTTGAATCGTCTTCGCAAAGGAACAAAAAAACAGATGTGGCGAATTGATCGATTCGCGGCGTTCAGTTCTAGAAGGCAGCACATCTGGGACCAGGAACTTGCGATTCGGTTTACTTCTTATCCGGGGTGGAAGCGGTCCAGGAACAATGCAGGAATATGGAATACAGCAGAGGCAAGAGGAGAACCTTAGGCCGGGCGTCTAATCGTTGATTGATCAGTTGATCGACAGGCGCTTGTTTACTGGCGTGTAATACTTATTTATTTCCACTTGGCATCCTTGCGAGCAAAGTTGCCGGGCGACTCGCAATGAGCCTCAAAACACTGGTAAATCAAGTAGAATCATTTGTAACCCATCGCTGGATCTTCACCCCGAACTGCAGATACATGGATCGACGTTCAAAAATTCAAGTTGGTAGCCCTAAGCCGACTGCCCCTCGTCCGAAAAGAACCGTACTTCGCGCTTCGTGCCCATGGACACCTCTGAATCAGACGATTTCAAGCCATAACTCTGTGCAAATCAATTCAGCACGCATGACTCCATTTGGCGTGGATCGAGCTCACCTCCGACAGACGTTCACTGGAGCCTTCGCGACGGGGCCGCAACATCCGAAGCTCTGGCTCGTCTGTTGCAACCGACGATTATTAGCAAACACGATCGATATCCGCGCCACGGAGAACACAATACCCACCTTCCGTCCTTTGGCGCTTCAGGCTGCCTTTGGCCAGGTCCTTGTAGCTGAGCTGCTCGACGAAGCGGACTTGCTGGGACTGCTTGTGGGCGATGGACCGGCGCACGCGGGCGATCTCTTCTTCCAGATTATCGTAGCGGAGCTGGAGCTGGAAGTTCTGCTCGTCGTAGTTGCGCAAACGCGTCGCGAGGGCGGGGAGCTGGTTGATGACGAGGTCGGATGCCAATTCAGATGCAGACACCATTGTGGAAGAGTGACGGGTGGGTAGGGCGAAGAGCAAGTGTGGGCGTCGAGGGTAAAGCTGAAGAACAGGCGAATCAGAGGGGCGAGTGGCTGACAAGAAATCGCCCGCGGATAGAATCGCTTGGGAAAATGTCAGCCACCTCAGCGGCTCTTCCCTCCCTCCCACCACCACCCCGCAGCCCAACGTACCAACTCCCGCCCTCGCCCGACAATGAGTACTTTCATCAAATTCGGGAACCATGTCATCGCACCCGCCGGCGCCGAACTCACACCGATCGCCACATCGCCAACATCCGCGTCCATGTCCGACGCCCAGGAAATTCTCGGACTAGCGCGTCTCCTGCATTCAAAGATCAAGGACTTGGAGCGGACCGTAGCAGAACGCAAGGCAAGGCGCCACGAGTTGCGCGCCGCGGTGGATCGACTGGACAGGAATCTGGTGGCGCTGAGGGCACAGGACAGAAAGGAGGACGAGAAGCTCGCGAAGCTCGTCAAGCGGTGGAACAAGACGGCGCTTCCCGCCCACCGCCACAACGTCGGCCCCACGTTTCACACCAGCGAGCAGCCACCGCGCTACGCATTCGAGCTCCCCCGCGATTATCCGTATGACAGCCGAGCGGCGCGCGACGTGTGCCCGACGACCCAGGCGGCTTCGGCCTTCAACGGGAATAACGAACGCTACCGAGACACGTACACCTTCTCTGGATCGGCATGGAACGTCGCCTCCGATATGTTCTCCAGCCCGCCTCATTCACCGCATGACGACTATACGGACGAGAGGAACAGCTTTCACTTCACCGCGTCTCCTGAGGCCTTGGATGACGAGAACTTTAGCACATCTGATACGCCGACGAAGCGGGAAGAGCATGCTGGTCTTCGCGCTGCCTTGTCTGACATACGGAACACTCTACAAGACATCGGAGAGAGCAATGGCCGAAGGCGCAAAACTGCCGATTTCGAGGCCGAGTCTGCGTACGATGGGCCACAGAAGATGATGAGAAGGACCAGGCGCTATGGCTCTGGGAAGAACCAAAGCAATGGTACGAGGTGGAGTTTGAGGAGGAAGAACAGCGACAAGTACTAGTAGCCTGAGGCCAGAGGGGAACGTTTTACTATGTCGTTGCAAACCAGGTGCCGGCGAAGTCTATGCAATTCTCATTTAAAATGGCTGAAGTTCTGAACCCGTGAACATCAAGTTGAAGTCGATGCCCCCGGGGCAGCCCGAGGCAAAGTCGAGGTTTCCTTGAGGTTCCCTCAGCTAGCGGCGGATCATTGCCAGTGGTTTTCAAATGGGCTCCAGTAGTAAGTTGAGACTTTGAATCCGAGAGAGCAATTTCAATGGCCGTGAGTCACTGGTGACCTTCAGCGTTGCAATTTGTTGGACGAAACAGAAAGCATAGGTAGTTTGTCGTTATTTTGTTTAGATGTTATCGCCTTCCGCTTGTGCCGACCCAGTGCCGACGCTGCCGGCTCAACTCCAACTATGACACCCACTCCACCCACTCCTTCAAGCTTGGCGCTCCCAATTTCCCTGACGCATTCATGATGTAACCTAATTCACAGATGCTATAAAGCTGCGGTACAACACCCTCCAATTTTTCATTCAAATTCAACATGGCTTCCATCCCAAATCTTCACAACGATAACCTTACCACCGGTACCGAAGCCCGGCCGGAGCACCACGTCCACAAAGCCTCCGAGCCCCTTCCCGGTGCCCGTGGTGGTGCGCCAACTGCGGACTACAGCGCAGATACCATGGAGCGCCTCCCCAGCTCAGTCTGGCAGGACGCCGACCCCTCCCAGCCGACGCGCGAGACGTCAGAATTACAATCCACGAGACCCGACACGACCCCGTCAGGGCGAAACGCCTTCAGCGAACAGCGCCCTCTCAACACAGAGCCGCATCCCGAAGGTGAATTAAACCCCAATTTTTCCCGAGGCCACACGCTCATGTTCAACTTCCAGGCGGCGTTGCTATTGACGGCGGCCACGAAGGGATGCCGATGGGCAAAGCCAGCGCTGCGGACAAGCTAATTGGCAAAGCCCAAAAGGTCGGTTACAACTCTACTAGCCTTTGCTATGATGTTTACTGACATATGTATAAAGGTTGTTGGCAAAGTCACCCACAAACCCGAACTCCACGAAAAGGGTGAACTTCGGGAAGCGGGTGGCAAAGCTGCCTCCATGGGTGATGCCCGGGCTCCCCATGATTGAGAGTTTTTTCTTCGAAACATATCGACGTGAAATACTGTATCACTAATACCACTGTACTCAAGCTGTACTCCTAGTTTCATCGTTTAAACAACTCGCAGTCAAACGATTTTGTCTTGAGGCTTTAAATGTCTGAAAAGTATGAAGCAATTACCTTGCGCGCACCAACGGTCAATATTGTACGGCCTACTATGCGTTCCTTTTCAGGTCGGTTAAGATTCGGTCTAAGGCTCTAAGTTCGCTACAGTCTATCCTGGCAGAGAAGGATTATACATATAGTATACACTGTGGGTCAAATACATGTTTCAACTCAGTTGGAGGCACTGCCGAACATTAGATGTGCCACTAGTTGGAGGCACTGCCGAACATTAGATCTGTCATAGTGGCACAAGAATCAAGATCAGCCAAAAACGAGTCAGACATTCATAGTAGTAGTATTTAACAATAGATAAAAAGAGACAAAAATCTGACCGAAATGATACTTCGCCTGTTGTCTCAGATACGCAGACATTTGGTTCGTATACAGCCTCATGAGCTTGAATCACGGCGGAATATCGTAGGAGGTAGAGGAGGAGAGGGCAGAAAGGGTAGTCATTGACTAGTCAAAGAGACGGCAATGACGATCTTGGCACTGTGAGGCACCTCAGCTTACCGCCGAGGATGCGTCGTTCTTTCGCGAAATTAATGGTAAGCGGTTTTCCATCATGAAACAAACTCTGCTATTTTTAGGTGGTATCAGCGGTAACGGTGCGTGAAAGGCGGCCAAGGGGAACTGGTCAAGGGTCGAATTTTTGTAAGCCACTTATGCGACTTGATGGGAAGGAAGTGCATGTACCAGGTGGCCGGGTTCTGCCGGCAATACCGACTCAGCCAAAAGATCTTCAACCTTCTTGAGCTCGAGAAAGCGGGGGCGCTTCTCGAAGTATCCGATATCACTCTGAGGGAAGTCGGGTTCAAAACTGGACAGATAGCTGAGATAAAGAGAGCTTTATAGGAATTCCTGTTCGGGATTGGTTCGAGAACCAAAAAACTTGACCTCGATAGATCGTGACGGTTCCTGGGAATCTCCTTATTTGGAGCTAGGCGGTGCTGATACCCTTTTAGTCTGCCATGCGGCTGGCCGGTTGTACTTTGTTTGGTCGTTGTATCGTCACTAAGCACGGTCACTTAGCATCTGTGCGCTGAACTTCCCTGACTTCAGTCCTAATTCAGTCCTAATTTCGCTGGCTCATGCATTTTTACTGGGCATGAGTTCCGAAACTTTAAAATCAACTCATCCATCTCGGAAAAATTAGGTTTGACCGATATCAACGACCCGGAATACTTCGCTGGCAGCCTCAGGCTCCCCACGCGTTGTGATTGTCCTATGTTTCACCTACATCTTGGAACACGAACCTATAATCATGATATTTTCCCGCTTTGGAACCAGTATTCAAGATTTTCGGGTGATTATCGCGGTACCTGAATCTGTATTTAAGCCTTCGAGGTGGACCAAACTCCCATCAGCTCAGGCAGCCATGGACCCTCGTACTACAACCTCTAGTTTGAATTCTGAATATGACCTTCGAGTTGTTTCAGTAGGTACTATCTATGTTTCGCCTTCAGCTTGATCCTAACTTTGGTTCCAGTACGTCGTTGGTAGGCATCTCGTTCGCAAAACCCGGTTCCGAAAGTGACCACCATTTTGCAGTTGCCTGCCTAACTATTTTGGTCGGTCTACTCGGCTACATGTCTGGGATAAGTAAATCTGAATATTTGGGAAGATTTACGACACCCTCCTCAACGTTGGTCGGGAGGTGTGCATGAATTCTTATTCGCAGAAACAAATTCAAATGTAGATTGCTCATGGCAGTATCACCATATCTGGAAATCGAAATGGGGTTTAATCAAGTGTTTGTATCTTTGGTCGAGGTATGGGACCTTCATCGATACCATCCTCGCTGCCATAAGTATGGTCATGTTTCGAGTCTCTTTTCCCAATCTGAATTTTCTTAACAGGACGATTGGATATGAACGTGAACCTTGATCCCTCCATTTGCAATACCCTTTCCAAATTCGATGCAAGTGAGTGTTCGTATAAATGGGACTCGAAATATCTGATAATCCGCAGTATTCTCTGGGCTAGGTATCGGTATTGCGGAAAGTAAGCCCAATATCATCATCCAAACCTTCCGTTCGAGCGCCCGGAAACAGTTATATTGATGACCCGGACCTATGCGCTTTATGGGAGATCTAAAAAACTGTTGGGATTTTTCATCATAATGTGGCTGGTGGGCATTTTGTCTCTTTTTTCGCTCTTATGATTAAGCTACATCATCAGTCGATTGGGGGGGTCTCTGGATGGGCTGCGATAAATTGGACAAATTCATTCAAGCGTGCGTAATTTATTTTGTTTGAGATGATTTCCTAGAGTGTGCTGTCATTCGATGCTAGTTCCGCCGGAGCCCAACACTTCCTGTGATCTAGTAAGCTCAAGCAATGCTCTGCTTGTTTGCCTTGTCTCCCTGCTGGCCGGGGAAACCGGTAAGATACACAGTAACATATATTTCACGGGCACTGACAACCGGATTTCAGTTATAGTGCTGTTGACTGTGTGGGAAGGCTTCCGCACATGTAGGATGGATTTCGGTCGTGGTTTTGCGGTTTGGAAGTTAACATAAAGACCAGTTTCTCTAGGCGGATCGGCATTGCGGTCATCCCACCTTGTAATCAGCTTTTACCGCGATGGTCAGTCTGGATGCCGCTCAAACCTCAAGCCATCGATGTTTACTTGATCTAGGGATCATCTTCTACTTGGTCATGCTTTGTACGATCTTGCCTTCCCTCCAGGCTTCATTTCACGCAAGCACCGAATTTAGTGATTTTCGTTATCGTTGTCGTCCTTGAAAGTGCTGTACCTGGTGTAACTATTCATTTGTTTTCCTATACCTTGCTCACCTAACGCTCTCCGATCAGCCAGCATTCAAGGTCATAGGAGCCACGTAGGTCTTTATCACTTCGAAAAAATCAGGTTCTAAAATCAGATAGGCCACTGCGCGTTATGCACTCGGTTTTGGCTTGCCACCTGGTCATTCATATTCGTGTTGTTGCATTGGAGGACGAAACGAACACAGGAGCGCCAAAGTCTCCGATTGTGTTTGCAAACTTTCCGGCGGAGAGTCGTCGCGGGGTTGATACAGTAGTATAGGGCTCTAATCATCTACGTCCCGAATTCAACTTTTATTCAACCAGGTAGAATCATCGCCGCCGCGACACAAACAGCTCTGAAAGAACCGTGGGAATATTCTCGGAGATGCCTGGAAAGCGTCCAATTTGAGGTGGATACCAAAAAAAGGGCTGTTTCTCGCATAGCAGGCTATATACGTGGTATTACCGCTGGAAACCCGCGAGAAAAGCTCCCGAAAATGATTACTTAAAAAGAAATGCTACCTGGTGGATTCGAACACACGCTACGAGCCTAGCAACCGCTGTATCGCCACTAAGCACAGCCCCTTAGCTCCTGTGCGTTGATCTTCCCTGACTTCCAGTCCTACCTTCGTTGCCTCACGATATAGTTCATTTCAGGGATGAGTTCCGAACTTTAAAATCACTCATCCATCTCGGATAAACCAGGTTTGACCAATATCAACGACCCGGAATACTTGCTTTACAGCCTCGGGCTCCTCATTGGCTCCTCACTCGTCGGTATCTTTGGCCTAGGAACACGAACTTATGATCATGATACTCTCCCGCTTTGGAACCAGTGGTCGAGATTCTCGGGTGATTATTACGGCACTGAATCTGTATTTAAGCCTTCGAGGTGGATGGGACTCCCATCAGCTCTGGTAGCCATGGACCCTCGTACAGCCTCTAGTTTGAATTCTGAATATGATCTTCGAGTTGTCTCAGTGGGTACTATCTGTGTTTCACCTTCGGTTTGATCCTGACTTTGGTTCCAGTATGTCGTTGGTAGGCGTCTCATTCGTAAAACCCGGTTCCGAAAATGACCACTGTTTTGAAGTCGCCTGCCTGACTATTTTGGTCAGCCTACTCATCCTCATGTCTGGGACCAGTAATCTGAATATTTGGGAAGATTTATGACACCCTCCTCAACGTTGGTCGGGAGGTGTGCATGAATTCTTATTTCGCAGGAACAAATTCAAGTGTAGATTGCTCATGGCAGTATCACCATATCTGGAAATCGAAATGGGGTTTAATCAAGTGCCTGTACCTTTGGTCGAGGTATGGGACCTTCATCGATACCATCCTTGTTGTCATAAGTATGATCATGAGTATTTATTTCGAGCCTCTTTGCCTAAACTGAGTTTTTTTTGATAGGACGGTTGGATGTGAACGTGAACCTTAATCCCTCCAGTTGCAATACCATTTCCAAATTCGATACAAGTGAGTGCTCGTGTAAACAGGCCTCAAAATGTACAATCAGTCTGATAATTCGCAGTATTCTCTGGGCTCGGTATCGGTATTGTGGAAAGTAAGCTCAATATAGCCATCCAAGTCTTCTGTTTGAGCGCTCGGATACAGTTATATTGATGGCCCGGGCATATGCGCTTTATGGGAGGTCCAAAAAACTGTTGGGATTTTTCATGATCATGTGGCTGGTGGGCAATTTCTCTCTCCTGTTGCGCTTATAATTCAGCTACCATATCAGTCGCTGGGGGGGTCTCTCTATATGCTGTGATAAATTGGACAAATTCAGTCCAACGTGCGTACTTTTATTTTCTTGGAGATGATTTTCTAGAGCGTGTTGTCATTCGATGCTAGTGCCACCGGAGCCAAACACTTCCTGTGATCTAGTGAGCTCAAGCAATGTTCCGCTCATCTGTCTTGTCTCCCTGCTGGTTGGGGAAACTGGTAATATACACGGTAACAGATGTTTCACCACTGACAGCCAAATTTCAGTTATAGTGCTGTTGACTTTATGGAAAGGCTTCCGCTCATGTAGGATGGATTTCCGTCATGGTTTTGTGGTTTAATTTTTTTTAAATTATAGTTTCTCTGGGAGAATCAGCATTTCGGTCCTCCCGCCTTGTAATCAGCTTCTACCGCGATGGTCAGTCTGGATGCCACTCCAACCTCGAGGCATTGATGCTTACTTGATCTAGGGATCATGTTTTACTTGGTCATGCTTCGTACGATTTGCCTTCCCTCCAGGCTTTATTTGACCAAAGGGCCAAATTTAGTGATTTTCATCCTCGTGGTCGTCCTTGAAAGTGTTCTCCCTGGTGTAACTATCCAATTTATCCGACAAGATAATGGGAAGCTTACTGACCCAATGCAGCCAGCGCTCAAGTCCGTAGGATACACGTAGGTCTTTGTCACTTCGAAAACAGCTGATTCTAAAATCAGACAGGCCACTGCGCGTTATGCACTCGGTTATGGCTTGCCACCTGGTCATTCATATTCGTGTTGTTGCATTGGGGAACGAAACGAACACAGAAGCGACAAAGTCTCCGATTGTGTTTGCAAACTTTCCGGCGGAGAGTCGTCGCGGGGTTGATACAGTAGTATAGGGTTCGAATCATCTACGTCCAGAATTCAATTTTTATTCAACCAGGTAGAATCGTCTCAAACCATCGCCGCCGCGACGCAAACAGCTGTGAAGAACCGTGGGAATATTCTCGGAGATGCCCGGAAAGCATCCAATTTGAGGTGGACACCAAAAAAGGGCTGTTTCTCGCATAGCAGGCTATATACGCCTGTCATTGCGGCTGGAAACCCGCGAGAAAGTCCCAGAAAAGCTCCCGAAAATGATTAAAAAGAAATGCTACGTGGTGGATTCAAACACACGCTGGCAACCCAATAGCAGCCGTTGTATCGTCACTAAGCACAGCCACTTAGCTCCTGTGCGCTGATCTTCTCTGACTTCAGTCCTGATGTCGCTGGCTCAGAATATAGTTCGTTTTTTAGGCATGAGTTCCGAAACACTCACTCATCTCGGAAAAATTTGACCGATATCAACGACCCGGAATACTTTACAGCCTCAGGCTCGTGATTAATATTGACCTATGTTTGACCTACACCGTCTTGGAACACGACTCGGAACCTATGATCATGATATTCTCCCGCTTTGGAACCAGTTTCCAACCTTTTCGGGTGATTGTCACGGCACCTGAATCTGCATTTAAACCTTCAAGGTGGATTGGACTCCCATTAGTTCCCATGGACCCTCGTACACCAGCCTCTAGTTTGAATTCTGAATACGACCTTCGAGTTGCCTCAGTATGCACTATTTGTATTTCACCTTCAGTTTGATCCTAACCTTTGGTTCCAGTATGTCGTTGGTAAGCGTCCCGCTTGCAAAGCCCGGTTCCGAAAGTGACCGCCATTTTGTAGTCGCCTTCCTGACTATTTTGGTCAGCCTACTCGTCCACATGTCCGGGATAAGTAAATCTGAATAATTGGGAAGATTTACGACACCCTCCTCAACCTCGGTCGCGAGGTGCGCATGAATTCTTATTTCGCAGGAACAAATTCAAGTGTAGATTGATCATGGCAGTATCACCATATCTGGAAATCGAAATGGGGTTTAATCAAGTGCCTGTACCTTTGGTCGAGGTACGGGACTTTCTTCGATACCATACTTAATGTCATAAGTATGATCATGAGTCTCTCTTTCGAGTCTCTGTTCCCAAACTGAGTTTTCTTAACAGGACGGCTGGATATGAGCGTGAACCTCAATCCCTCCAGTTGCACTACTCTTTTAAAAATCATTACAAGTGAGTGCTCGTGTAAATAGGCCTCAAAATAGTCTGATTGTCTGCAGTATTCTCCGGGATAGGTATCAGTATTGCGGAAAGTAAGCCCAATATAGTTCCAAATCTTCTGTTTGAGCGCTCGGAAACAGTTATATTGATGACCCGGACCTATGCAATTTATGGGAGGTCCAAGAAACTGTTGGGATTTTTCATCATAATGTGGCTGGTGGGCATTTTCTCTCTCTTTTCGTGCTTATGATTAAGCTACCATCATTAGTCAATTGGCGGGGTCGCTACATGGGCTGTGATAAACTGGACAGATTCATTCAAACGTGCGTAATTTATTTTGTTTGAGATCATTTTCTAGGGTGTAGTGTCATGATCATTCGGTGCCAGTTCCGCCGGAGTCCCATACTTCCTGTGATCTAGTGAGCTCAAGCAATACTCTTCTCGTTTGCCTTGTCTCCCTGCTGGCTGGGGAAACCAGTAGGATACACAGTAACATATATTTCATGGGCACTGACAGCCAGATGTCAGTTATAGTGCTGTTGACTTTGTGGAAAGGCTTCCGCACATGTAGGATGGATTTCGGTCATGGTTTTGTGGTTTGGAAATTAACAAAATAACAGTTTCTCTAGGCGGATCGGCGTTGCGGTCCTCCCGACTTGTAATCAGCTTTTACCGCGATGGTCAGTCTGGCAGCCGCTCAAACCTCAAGCCATCGATGCTTACCTGATCCAGGGATCATGTTTTACTTGGCCATGCTTCGTACGATTGTGCCTTCCCTCCAGGCTTTATTTGACCAAAGCGCCGAATTTAGTGATTTTCATCCTTGTGGTCGTCTTTGACAGTGTTCTCCCTGGTGTAACTATCCAATTTGTTTGACAAGATAATAGGAAACTTACTGGCTCAATGCAGCCAGTGCTCAAGTCTGTAGGAGAAACGTAGGTCTTTGTCACTTCGAAAACAACTGGTTCTAATATCAGACAGGCCACTGCGCGTTATGCACTCGATTATGGCTTGCCACCTGGTCATTCATATTCGTGTTGTTGCATTGGAGAACGAAACGAACACAGGAGCGACAAAGTCTCCGATTGTGTTTGCAAACTTTCCGGTGGAGAGTCGTCGCGGGGTTGATACAGTAATATAGGCCTCGAATCATCCACGAGATCCTTCAATTCCCGAATTCAACTTTTATTCAGGTAGAATCGGGCCGGCTAGCCGAGGCTTCCTTGAAAACGACAAACCGTCAACTTCTAGGCTTTCAGAATTCCAAATACTTTGAAAATATTCACTTGCCTCTCAGCTAGCCTGATCTCCCTCGCGGGACTGTACATAACCCCGGACCGGCAAGGAAATAAACCGTGCGAAACGAGAGCGATCACGTGTTGTTGCTGGAGTTACATTCTTTCAATTTGAATTTGTGCTTGGTGAGCCTTGGTCGCAGCTCGCTCCTTCGCCATTGAGCATGTCCTATCCTATAACCATTTTATCTTGGCCTTGAATCCCCTACGTTATTGGCTACAGCCTCACCTACTCCCAGATGCTCGAGCTGGCGCCGCGGCTCTGCACCCCTAAACAACTCGTCCTGTTCCCAGACCATCCCCAGGTCGCACTGAACCAATACATGGCATCGAGTAACAAACGAGAGGCTTTTTTGCCCTACGACGAGGCGGATGGATTCGTGTTCTATCTGTGGGTCCAGGGGGTCCTTCCATCGTTCAATGGCAAGAAGCCCCCAATTCGCGTCCGTCCGGTCAACCTCGAGAGGAATCCGTCTCTGGTTGGTCTCGGCCCCGTGAAAGGCAGGTGCATCAAATGACTAATATCTCTTGCAGGTACGTGTACGCCCACTCTGTCAATGTAGACTGACTGATGGCATACAGTCCCTGAGTGGTTCTGCCCAGAGTTGACCAAGTTCACGCAAATCCGCCTAGAGAAGGGAAAGAAGAGGAAGGAGCTCGAGGCTGAAAGGCTGGCATGTAAGGACCAGGAAGAGGTGCAATGAATCTTGTTTCATCCGTTGTTTCGTGACGTCTAAGGCTGCCGTGACCCCCTGTTTGCTCCCTTCCACCACAATCCTCGCACACACACCACTCCGAATACACCCCATAAAGAGCGCTTCGGCTCTGTGTAGACGCCATCTCGCCCACTTACGACCTCGCCCAGCGACACGACAAGACATTTCTGTTGCAAGCTAAACTCCCGCTCGCCCATTCGCACATTTCTGGTTCTTTACGAAGTCTGCCCTTGTTCCCACTGTCACGGTGGACACCATGAGCCAAACACAAGCAAGCGCAACGCCCCAGCGCAGCTTCTGGACGCTGCCCGACTTCGAGTGGAATGATCTATACAATGACCTTTGGTATTGCGGTGGCCCCAATCAGCCGCCGTTATCAGTGGAGGGGTACCTACCGCTGGAGGAGCCTCCCTCTTGCTCTGTTTCGTTGGAACCGCGGCACCAGACGGATGACTGACCAAGGCCTCCCTCCATCTAGCGAGCAGAAGGTGACCGACCATGTCGGCCTGAAAGCCCAGACAGGTTGCCAGAGGATTTGTTTGGGAGGACGAGGATAAATCGAACTCTATCTTACCTCACGCTATCGACGCTCCTCAAAAAAAAAAAAAATCTCGAAATATTCACTTGCCTCTCAGCTGCCCGCCGCTGGACTTAACGTTGGACCCCTGAGCACCAGGAAGTAAACAGTGCGGTATTATGTCGGCCTTGAGGCTTGCTGGTTTGCCGGAGTTCGGGAATCCCTTGAATCCCTCGTGGCCGACCCTCAGGTTGCCGCTTGTGAACTGAGATCTGGTGAGCTTTGCTGCTAAATTTGGCAGCTCATCTGTTTTACCTTCTCGCACTCTGCTCCCCGAGGGACGAGTACGCGCGCGCCGGAGGCTACGGCGTCCGGTATTGTCGTTCAGCGTTTTCATCGGCAGTCCGACGCGTATCGGAGGCGGCTTGTGCGCCAATTATTCTTCAGGTGAAGATCCCTCTCCTCCTTGAGTCAGAATCAGGCATGTACGTATGTCTCGGTGAGTCTGTGAATCGGAGCTGGAAAACTCGCGGGACGGGCCATCGCGGGATTTTGATCGGGTGTCGCTCAGCGGCAAACTTGTATAGAGGCTATTTCCACGCGGAAAGAACCATAAGAATAGCCCTGGTGAAACGTATGAAACAGAAGAGCAGCTCCCAACAGTGCCGATGAAAAAAAAAAAGGTTCAGAGAACAAGATGAAGCGACTTCATTTTGAGCAGAAAAAATTAATTAATAGTTCATCCCGTCGCAGCCTTGAATCACCTCGCAGTAGTATATAGACCCGGGGATCCTTGTTCCACAGCGCTTGAAAACTTTGCGGTTGACGAGGGTTGACGCCGCTTGGGCTGCGATCATTTCTTGTCACGGCGTTTTATGTGACAGCCACCAACGACCATCTACTTTTAATTCGCCTTCAGGGCATCTGCATACCTTCTCATTGGGCCATTTCCTTGGACTCTGCGGCCGTCTTTCCTCAAGCGAAGCAAGGGGAACCAATATAACCAATATAACCCAAAGTCTCTTGATCAATATCAGTACTATAACTGGAGCGCTGTCAAAAAACTCGCATGAATCAGTTTGATGCATCTGGGCGCTGGGCGCTCTTTCGCGGCAACCTCGACGTCTAAAAAAAGTGCCGAACGCCACCGCCGGCCAGATTATCCAGGGGGAAAGCCCAGAGTTGCAAGCTGGAGGGAAAGAGCAGGACAGGAACCACTCAAAGCAAACGGACTTGAGCTTGGGGTATGGGGAGTAGGGTTGCGGCATCAAGAAGCTTGCACCGCCACGTGGATGGGCGCCCACTTTGAGCGCGCATCACTGTATGATATATCGCTGATTGCGAAATGCCGTCCTTCAAAATCAGACTTGGCTCGCTCTTGTCACCAAACCTCTCCCTCTTCCACTACCCCACCTTCTTTTCTCTTTCTTTAAAATGTCTTCCCCTCGGGTGCAAGCAACGCGTTCTTTCACAGGACAACACAATTTGCTTCCAGCAGTGAGGCCCTCCGTCCCCGTCAAGCTTATTCCTGAGGTCCCCACATTGACCCTTGTCGCCTGGACGTTCGGGAGGGGATCAGTTGTGAGTAAACTTAGCAGGTTCTTGGCATTATACTAATCGTCACAGGTTTGGAAAATATGGCCTGCAGTATTGCTGCATACACTCTTTGCCGCCGCCGTTGTCTACTATTCGGAAACCAGGGAAGAGAAGCTTGACATCCCCAACGTCATGTTGACTGTGCTTGGTGCGTGTATATATTACTAAATCGACCAAGTATTTATTCCTCAATAGGTGTGGTTATCGGTTTCGTTATTTCCTACCGTGCCATGAGCGGGTGGGTAGTTTTGCACTGTCTCTGAATCGTCTCACATCATTTTCAGATACGATCGTTACTGGATGGGCCGTGCAGCTTGGTCCGATGTCATTAAAAATGCCCGCACTATGGGCCGTCTTATTTGGGTGAGTGTTTTACCCAATGAATTTTGTTAACGACTCACTGGTATTGTGAAGTATCACGTCCCTCCGAGGCTCACTGTCAAGACTCAGGAAGAGACCATAAGCGGAAAGGTCATTCGTTCTCCGCAAGAGTTGAACAAGGCTATGTCGGAGAAGCGTATGGCCCTCGACCTCGTCCTCGGGTAAGCCTTCGATATGTGGTGCAATTCTCGTACTTACGTCCCGTTTCTTCAGTTTCGCGGTAGCCCTAAAACACCACATTCGCGGCGAACTCGGCATCTACTACGACGACCTTTACCATCTCGTCCGCCCTCTCCATGATGTGCGCCATTATCGCCTTCTCCCAGATTATTTTCTCATTAGTATTATAGCACACCCACTCTGTGAAGCAGCAAGAAAGGTACGACGCAGCGACTGCCGCCGCAGTTGCTCCGCGTTCCAACCGCGTGACCTCCTCCTCGCATCTGCCGCTCGCCAAGACACCCCCACCGCCATCCACGTCCTCAGGCCCGCCCAAGGGTCCTGCTCTTCTCCCAGCTGGCAACGTATATGGTACCTTCGACCCCTCTCGCACCGGTTCGCATACCTCCCTCAAGCACAGTCTCCACCGCAGCCCCTCCCATGATTCCAATACTTCCCACCACCAGCCGCTCCTCCCTGGCTCCAACCCCATGGGCGAAGGTGCCTCCGACGTTGCGGCGGATCTCATCCCCTTTGCTGGCGTGTTCTCCTCTATCCGTATGTGGTTCCACAGCAAATTCGGGAAGCAACAGGCGATCATCGTAAGTCGCGTGTTGCTTTAGAGCCTGGCCATCACTGACTGCCCCCTCAGCCGCAATACAACGGCGGCCCTCCCCCTCGCAAGTGGGCTGGTCCTATCCACCCCGATGCGAAGCTCATGAAGATAAAGACCGAGAAAGGCGAGAACTTGCCAGAGGAGGTTCTGCGTTGCATCAGCGAGTGGTGCAGCGTCTTGGAGATCGGAACACCGTCCCCGGCGGAAGCCTCGGCGGCATCATGGGTGGAGTCGCGGCCTTGAAGGGAGCCTGGCCAGTAAGCGGGTTTTCCTCGCCGTATGTTACGCCCGCTGATTTTTCCCAGCCCTCGAGCACATTTTGACTACTCCCCTTCCCTTGTACGTCTTTCCGTCTCGGTTGTCAAGGTCGTACTTATTGACATGCCGTTTTAGCGTATACTCCGTCCACATCAGGTCCGTATCTCTGAGCCACCGACTGACTGACCACTGACGCCGGCGCTTTGTTATCTTATCTAGACAGTGAGTAGCTCTCTCTTTCTCCTTTGCCTTTGCTGATTTCTTTCTCAGCACCGTCTGGCTTTACCTCTTCCTCCTGCCCTTCCAGCTCGTCAGCGAGTTTGGTTGGCACACTATCCCCGCCGTGCGTCCTGTCCGTCTCCCATTTCCCTCACGCTCACTTATCTCCAGGTCTCCATCGGCGCCTTCATCTACCTCGGATTTGTCGCTGCCGGTGAAGAGATCGAGCAGCCCTTCGGTGCGCCATGTCTCCCTCTCGTGTATTTCTTCGTTAACTCAAGTTATCCCCAGGCTACGACGAGAACGATCTCGATCTCGATATGTTCTGCCAGGAGATCATCGCACAGGACATCGAGAGCCTCAAGGCTGCGCCGTGCCTCAACGCGTACCTGGGCCCGAAGGAGCCCGAGCTCGTGCGCCACCGCTCGATGACACTCACCGAGGCGACCGCCCACGACGAGTTTGAGGACGTCAGCGACGAGGAGGTCATGACATAAAACCCCACCAGTTGTTATGGGGCTAGTCCCCACGTATTTATACGCGTACCGTTCAAGTATATTATCCTAGTTCCGTTCTACTGTTTATTTGTTTACTTTGATGCGTTCGTGTACCCGGTACCTCACTCTCCTTAAATCTATTGCCTTTTTTCCATCCTCCTGGTTGCACAGCCACTCCGCATTAATTGCCTTTTTGGGCATTTGGATGAGTGGTCACCGAAGTATCACAAAACTACCATTCGATTTATCATACACGCTATCCCAGAATCGCCCAAGATTCCATCCAGCAGTTATTAATGGATGGCGACGCATTTCAAATTTTTTTCGAGGCGAAAGATGAGGAAATGGGTCCGCTATCAGGGAAACTACTTTAGGTCGGGAAGGGTTGGGGAGAGTGGTTAAGAGAGGAGTGCGAGGAAGGAGGAAGAGGTAGGGTGATGGAGGGAGAGCGTTAGGGGACGATAGCATGCTGTTCGGTCTAGGGTAGACGAGTTTCCAATCTTTCGGAAGAGCCGTCTCTAAATTTCACCTTTTGGCATTCTGATGAGTACGTGGGTGCGAAAATGATCTAGGGCGGCGCTGGAAAAGGGTCACGCTGAAATTTAAATTGGCCTAACCGAATGTCAGACTATTGGATACAGCAAACATAAACATCCCAAACTCGTCTGTAGATTCAGCCCATCGATCAGCTCGTTCACGTCGTTCCTTCGCAATCGCCTCTATCTCGTGTGGCCAAAAGTCGTCAAGCCGGGGAGTACCAGACGACCATTCTGCGATGTAACGTTCGTATTCTTTCTCCCATGTGTCTTTGTTGCTGGCAGCCCACAAGGCTTTGTTCGACGGGGCAGGCAGATGTCCTAGCTCCGTGCCGACATAGGAGGTTATTTGTTGGGAATAGTTGAATATGTGGTCGAACGTGTACGTCAAGTAAAGAGTGCGTCTTTTGGCCTCGGCGACGACCCACGACTCCCATTCCGGCGGATGAGGTGGCGTGCCAGAGGGGTCCAGTCCTGTCAATGACATCGCAGAGGCAAGCTCTTGAAGATTGATCTTGGTCGCTGTGTCAATCATCGGAGATGTGTCGGCGTCTGTAGAGAAGAACAAATGAATCGAATATAGCAGGTAGGCTTGACAAGCACTGAGAAGAGTTATGTGGTCGTAACTGTGGTGCTATATTAACGAGTCAGCCAGCCGAGCTTAAGGATCATAATCGTGTGCACCTCCTCAAATATTCTGCGCATCTCCAACCACACCGTTTCTCGAACCAGTAATTCACTCCCTTGTGCCCTGTGTTCCCACATCCGAAATAGCGTTCGACAATTGGCCAGTAGCCGTTGGGGAAGCACTGATTGAAATGGATGCACGAACGGCGGTAATGCTTCGTCTTTGATCATGATTCGAGCGTATGATTTGAGGACGCGAGACATGTATTGGATTGTGTGAGAAGTGAAGTTCTTTGGAATTCTTCCCGGGGGAGGAATTAACGCGTCTAACCAGCGAGAGCCGATTCGAACACTTTCTAAAGTCGGAGGAGGGGGTTCGATAGCTGTGCCAGTGGCGGGATATCTGCAATCCTCCACTATAGAGGGACAGGAGCTGTCCCCCAATGAGGCGTAGGCGCTCGAGGAGTTTGATACAGAAGGGGAATCTGGGGTGAAGTATGTGCAATCAAGACCTCTCTCTCGACATCTTGTGCAGATTGGCCGTTGAAGACTACAGCGCGCTTTAGCTTCAGAACATTTCAGGCAAGATTTTTTGCGAGTGCGGAGTTGACCAGGGGTTTGCTTGGTGCGTTCCCTTGGCTGTTCTAACCATCCAAATTGAACAAAGTCTTCGGCAACGCTTCAACGAGAAGGACGTACTTAAGGAGGTAGACATGGAGGGAGGAAGAAACGTGAAGTACGTAATCACTTATTTTTAAACCTTTTTCAAACACGCTAACTCCGTTTACATCTCCGCACACAAACTTGATGCCGAGAAGTCTTCGGCAGGGCGATGTTCACATTCGGCATTCAGTCCGCTTTCAGAGAATCAGCCTCCTTCCCATTGAGCCAGGTTCACGATTCTTTTTAACTGCCTTCGCAAAACATGCATCTCAGTGAGCACTATAGTGGCCGTTGCTGCGTCCAATAATTATTTGCGTTTACGATGCGTTCTTTGGTCCTAAACTTTCAGAATGCTGCAGATTTTCCTCTAGGTGGAAGAGGTATAAAATTGGGCACATTATGGTTCACAGCAGTTACAGACAGTAGGCAGAGCTACGGATCTGCTGTGACCTCCTACGAAGAGTGCAGTAGGGCTTCGACCCGTCCCGTCACTGACGGGTACGGGTCCCGTCGCGACGGGTCGGTACCCGTCCGACACGAGATAAGATCTAGATCTCTGCCGGACGGGTGCCGGACGGGTAGACCCGTCAACGGGTGCACCCGTACCCGTCCGTTGACGGGTTGACGGGTTCCTAAAGATCCCTTCCCGTGGCTCTGCTGAGCAGTGCCGGCTAACCAAATCCGTGCGCAGTGATGGATCTGCATTCCGCTCCACCTTGCTCCACCACGGTTCCCACAGCTCCGGTGGCCCACCCAACAGCTTCCAACGGTCCAAGGATTCTTTCTACCAATGGTATGGAAAGCTCTTAACCTCTTCCTCAGCTAGAGTCCCTAGAATGCACAGCAGCTTCTTACCAATCTTGATTTTTGCACGAGAACATTCTCATAGTAAGTACGAGTTCCAAAAGGGATTGACCGCTTAAATCTGGACGCGCCTTGACGCCGTTCAAACCGCTGTCTGACTTCTTGCTTTAAGTCGTGCCCAATCCACTTAACGCTACCACTGGCCCTTCCTTTAAATGATGACTCTGAGGTTGAAAATGTCAGGGCGTACAGACTATACAGCGAACGCGAGCCCAGTGCGCTCACTGATTCACATTCCGTCGACAATCATGGCGCGCACATCTGTGGCGATGTAATTGCAAATTTCGGATTTTCATGTGCTTTGTTCTAGCCATTTAAATCCAACGGAATATTGTCCCCTCTCACTTGATGCCCGAAAATATAGTGAGCCATGATGATCGTCCCCCGGGCAAACTCTTGCCAGGTGCGATATCTGTTATCAATTTTGCATACACTTACTGATAGATACGGTACCAGCCCGGGGTACATTATTTCTATCCCGTCCAGAAACTGTGGGCGCAATGGGCGTGAAGTTGATTATTCTGAATTTCACGCTTTTCATGCTGCCTTTCTTCGCACTTGGGTTCACCATTTGTGCGCTTGGTGACCGTCTCGGAATATACCGCCATGAATCTCCACTGGCACTTTGGTACACCCTTGTTATTTTCGCGTGTTCTTCCGGATTAGCACTGCTCTTCATCGGTGAGCCTGTCAAATTACGCACACCTTTAAATCCCATCTATCTCTTCTACGAGCAAGTGGATAGCGATGCGAAAGGCAAAACGACTGCAGGTTCGCGCTACTACAAGTCTTTTTTTTGGGAATCGGGAGATTATCGAGATAACAAAAAATGCGAATCATAACACTCGCAGTGACCATTCATTCAATGTCTAGTGTTCTGAATTTCTTCGGTAGAACTCCAAAAGCATCTCCAGCACACGTCGCCCATGCACGGGCAATTCTACCAGGTACTACACGCGCGGAAGAGCGCTCCAACAGACCGTGAACGCTCGTTAGCAAGTGGCGCTACGGAGTTGACCGAGGCGATTGTCGCCGAGTACGTTGAGATGGGCAAGCGACTTAATCAAAATGTCAAGGCGATGTTCGAGAAGCAGGCAGCAGAAGCTCGGGTACGTATTTTTTGTTGTTGTTGTTTTCTCTTCGCACATATAGTGTATTTTCTTTAGGTACCATGGAACCAGGATCATTTCGAAACCCTGGTGGCGAAGTGGGTTGCAGCCTGCGATCAACCATTTGTCGCCGTCAACCGAGAGGAATTCTGTGAGATGCTTCAATATGTTCATCACCATTCTCCGAAACCGCTTAATATCCCGAGCCACGACGCTGTGAAGGCGCGAGTGAAAAAGACGAGCGAGGAAATGGTCCAGGAGCTGAAACGATTTTTCGAGGTACGTCTCGCACCCCCGCACGTTTCGTGAACTCAAGAATATTCAGGAAAATAAATCGGACTTTGTTTTATCCTTGGACGCGTGGACATCAAGCAATAGTTACGCTTTTCTGGCAATTGTTATTCACTACATCGGAAATGATGGGAAGCTAGGTTCGTGGGTCGCCCAATTTATCCACAATATGCGTTAAAACCTCTGAAATTCTCGCTAGAGGAGTGTCTGATCGACTTTCGGGAGCTTGTCGGCCAACATTCCGGTGAAAATATGGCCGCTGCCGTTTGGGAGACAGTTGAGAAATTCGGATTAACTGGACGGGTACAGATCTGTATTTCTGCGTCGCATCAGTCCTAAAATTTGACCAGATCACCGCCTTTGTCATGGATAATGCGACAAATAACGACACCATGGTCGAAGCCTTTGCCTGAAAATGTAAGAAGAAAGGCATCAATTTCTCGGTTAAAGATGGTCGCATGAGATGTATGCCGCATACTATTCACTTATCGGCACTTAAGGTATGCGCTCCCGAGTCCCAAAGCTATCATTCCTCTGCTTGTTATTAATTGGTGTGTCTAGCTGCTGGAGGCCATTGGCGCCCTCACGAAGGATGAGAAAAGGGCGGCAAAATCCAAGTCCCCGGCTTCAGCGTATCAGGACTCGGCAACCGAGTCTCTTGCACGGGCAGTCGACGAGGATGCCGGTGGAACTGAGGATTCCGATGACAACGACATGATAAGCCCCGAAAGCGCAATTGGGGCTGCGGTATTCAAGGTAGTTCGTTCACGTAACTGTTAAAGCATTGGTTGATCACTCAATTCTGCTTAGCTTCGGAAGATTATTCGCCATGTCCGTTCTTCTCCACAACGCCACAAAAAATGGGAGGCTGAGGTCGAAACGACTTCTCCCGGAGGTAAAATACTCATACTGATCCTGGATGTCAAGACGCGGTGGTCTTCAACCCATCAAATGCTCCGTGCGCCATTAATCTTTCGTTTATCCCCAAAAAATCTGTTAACTCAAATACATCCAGGTCGGGCTTTGGATTTCCGCAAACCGATACTCAACAACGTCAACGAGAATGAAGATTTGGGTGAGTATGCACTCACACCATCGGAGTGGACTGCATTAAAGCAGGTCAGTGATTGGCTGAAGTCCTATCGCTACGCAACAACGAAAATGTCGACGACAAAGCAGCCAATGCTGTCCACGACACACGCTGTCTTCCGTTGGCTGCAGGACGAGCTGAAAGCCGCCATCACAGCACTGCCATCCACAGCAGACCCTGCCCTTCTTGAGGGACTTGTGGCAGCACATCGGAAGCTGAGTGACTACTTTTCGAAGTTCGACGAATCACGTTATTACTCTTGAGCCACGCGTTTGTTTTATTTATTTTTTTGCGCACATTTCTTTTCTCATCCCACCTTCAGTCCTAGATCCTCGGCTTTCATACGAGGCGCTCCGGAAGGATTACGCCGATGACTCAGAGCTTCTCGCGGGGCTTGATAGATCGAAGGCAGACTTGAAAGCTCATTTTGAGATTCATTACGCCAATTCTCAGCAGTCGTCTGCCTCGGATGCGCCAGCCGAACCGGCACCTGCGGGATCACCAGTCAAGTTCAATATTTTTGCGCGCTACGGAGCCCGGGCGACCTCGAGCGTTGTTTCAAATAATGAACTGGAGGATTATTTTAGGCTCACCAGCATTCCCGAACCGTTCGAAGACACAGATCCCCTTCAGTGGTGGTATGCGCGGCGCCATAAATTCCCCAACTTGTATCTGCTCGCCCGAAATGTTTTGTGCATCCCCGGTAATTCGGTCCTCCGGTTTATCAGCTAGATTGTTACTTAATATAAATATCTAGGCTCTGCAGTTGCAGTCGAGAGTTTTTTCCGGTGGCCGAGACACGATCGGGCTCCGTCGCGCAAGCTTAAAGGCCGAGACCATTGAAATGCTGATGTTTGTCAAGGCACGGTTGCGTTTGGCACGGGAGGCGGCGAAGAAACACGAGGAGTCGCTTCAGGAATTGCTTTAGTTCACTGTGATTGCTCAATTTCATACACAGTTTGAGTGCAGTATTATTCCGGTGAAAGACGGAATAATAATAATTTTAATTTTAATTGACCCGTCAGACGGCCGTAACGGGTCAGGACCTCTTGGATCGAGCCTTGACGGACGGGTCAGCCCCGTCCGTTGCGAAAAACGGCCGTCATTCGACCCGGCCGTCTGACGGGACGGACGGGTCGAAGCCCTAGAGTGCAGGTATCACAAAGGCAACATTTACCTGGCGTGATCGATACATTTGGACAATACATCGATGTATACAATACTAATGTGTTGAGGCAGAGAAATCCGACTGGACCAACCCTATTAGAATGGTTTCAGTATCACTTTGACTGCGAAATGAACTAATGTCCGGCTTGCAGATCAACTTGAATTGGAAGACAGAAAAAAATGCGACAACTCACTACCATTGAAGAGCCCCCATCCTTACCGATACTCTGCATCAACATCAATAACCTCAAACTCGATCCATACCTGAAATTTGGACAGAACAACGACAGTGTCAATACTCTGAAATTGCGAGAGCTGATTTACCACTCAGAATTAGCTAGGCAAGTTGGCAGTCATTTTACCAGTGTAGTGGTGGATGCAGCGGGAAACATGTGGTATCATGGTGGTATAACCACTCGAAGGACTTGTGTTAACAATGGCAGGTTGGCAGACGTTCAAGAGAGTCTACTCACCTTACATCGCTGAAATGATCAAAGGCTATTAAGTGCTGCGGTTTACGCCCTTTGCATAGACAATATTTCTGAGGAAAAACAGACAAAATAATATATTAACCCAACACACCACATGTCTTGGTTGAAAGTTGGGTTGAAAGGATTCGTTTGGGATCCTGATCCTGCACTCGAGCTAGAGTCCGGTTAACAGTCACGACGTCTGTCTTTGTTGCAGCCTTGGCTCCTCTAATTTGCTGGGACATGAGCTTGACTCGGAGTATTACTTGGCGTCGAGTCTGGTTTTCATCCATTCCATCGAAATGATATTGATATTGCAGGGGATATGTACATGCAAGGAAAGCTAGGGAAAACATCGGAGACAGCATCTGGATAACTCAAACAATGACGACAACTTTTCGGGAACTGCAAGCCACGAGCGACTTAGACACTGCTCGGAATTGTAAAGAAACTGGACCTCGGATTTGACTGCTCTCATACCTGTAGGACTCTTGGAAGACCTGGGCATTGGATTCGGAGCGACGGTACGTGCAACCTAGAAATTTATTCCTTCAGAAATGTCTACAATAATTCAGGTAACATACGGATTGGCGAACGAAGAACGACGCTGAGGACCTCTTGTGATTCGTTAATTCCCTCGGTCAGCTTGCGCTGACGTTCCTCCTCGATGATCAGCTGCGAGATTTCTAATTCACCAAGTGTGGGATGTTGAAGATGAACACGCTCACCAGCATCGCGGTCTGAATCTCCTTCACCTCCTTTGTGCACTGATCAATGGACCGCAAGGTTGCTCTGATGCTCTTGAAGTACGTCTTCCACGTCGCGCTGCGCATCGCCAACAAGTTGGACTGGATCTTGGATGCGGATAATTTAACCCTGAAAATGACATTGTCAGGTTTACGGCCGCGGCATCAAGGTTGAACCCACTGGAGAAAACGACATCCCGCGTCAACTACCTCTATATGGTTTCGCGCATAGTTCGACGCTGCCTTGGCGCGTTCCAACATTTCTTCGAAGGCTCTGATCGCGTCTTCAAGCTTGATCAACTTCTGCGCCGGACCCTGGTGACGTGCAGCGAAAAATATAACGGAGGCGGACGCGAGTGCGAGGAAGACGTAGCGCGAGGTGGTGCCGGGGAGGAGGGCCAAAGCCCCGAATATGATGGAGGTGGATACGGTGTCGCACATGATACACTACGGCGGGTGAGAGGAAAAGAGGCTAGGTTTCAGTGGGGACTCCGGTTGGGGCCTGATAGGAAGACAGGATCCCTCCGCTTTTTAACATTGGGCGCTTGCGGTGGTTCATGCGTTCGCAATGGCACATCTCCAGGATTAGAACACATCTTTTTGGTGATGAACGGGCCACCTCGAGGCCGGTACGAGGACCCGAGCCATCACGCGTCGTGCCTCGAGGCGTCGCGAAGCAGGGGCTGCTTCGGCAAGCTGGGTTAAGGGCTGGGATCGACGCCAATGTGAGGGTGATCCCGAAAAGAAACAGACAAGAAGAGGGGAATACTTAGTGGGGACTGGCAATCCCTGCCAAACAAATGTCTGTTTGTTTCTTATTTGTTCGGCGTCGATCCTGCCTGTAGCCTTCGTACTGTATGGCATCCACAAAAATCAAGATGACTTATGAAATGAGTACCCAGGGATGTCCCAGCAGAATTTTTATTTTTTGCCCAGGAAAGGCAGTACAGACTGGTATAAATTAGATGTGGCTGTAAAACATCGAAAAATAATAATGAGGGACAAACAAAAGACAGAATAAAAATTCTGCTCAGGACATTCCCTGGGTAATGCAAGAAACTACCAATCTTCCACTCAGAATCTGACCAAAATATAAACAGTTGAGGCTGTAGCCCGGACCAAAGGCAACATGCCATCAAACCCCTTTATCGTTGCCAGTCCCAGGAATTCGAATAGCAGCTGTATTGGGTGCAACGTGCATTATTGGTTTCCTTCTGCAGGGCGCTTTAGCTTCAGAATATTTCACTTGCGAGTCCGGAGTTGACCAGGTTTTTTTTTTTTTTTTTTTGCGAAACGTTTGGGTAGTGGGGACAAGCAGCATTTCTGCTCTCCGTTTCCGGACCGACTTAGTCGTCTTGCCCCACCCGTTTAATAAATTGGCCTTGGACTAAAAAAAGACCCGGCCTAATTGACCAGGGGTTTGCTTGGTGCGTTCCCTTGGCTGTTCTAACCATCCAAATTATTTTGAACAAAGTCGCGTTTCAACGAGAAGGACGTACTTGAGGACATGGAGGGAGGAAGAAACGTGAAACTGTGTACGTAATCACCACTCTGAAGCCTTTTTTCAAACTGAGCCAACTCCGTTTACATCTCCGCACACAGATTTGATGCCGAGCTTTTCGGCTGGGCGATGGCCGCTCCCGGCGCTTTCAGCCGGCTTCCCATCAAGCCATGAGTTCAATTCTTTTTAACTGCTTTCACAAAGTAAGCATCTTTCAACCTAAGTCGCCCACCGCTCTCTTGTTATCTTTTCACCAAGTTTTTATAAAAATATATATTTACACCGGGCTTATATCGACGACAGCATCGGATATCAGATATCTTTCCTTGAAAATCTTATTAACAGCGTAGGCGCGCCGGTCCTCTTCTGCCGCTATCTCGCGAGCATGTGTTATTAAACGACATGATAGGACCGAGTGCATCACTAGCACAGGACTGCGATACGAGGACAATTAGTGAATTGAATTTTACGTGAAGGGAAGGAAAGGCATACATGTCCGGAAGATTATTGAGTCCGGGCTTCAGTGCGCCATGAGCAGAAAAACAAAAAAGACTGTTGGCCTACATACCGGAGCAAAGTATAATACAAGCACAGTGACAATGCACGATGCTTTATATTAGTTTTGAGTAATGCAGTCGGTATGCTGGATATAAAAGCACTCACGCCAGATGGCGAGATAGAACCAAACCCCTAAACAAGGAATAAGCAACAGAATTGATGTCGCAGGCTCTACATACCGTCACAGTAAAGACTTTTCAAAAGACCAGACTTGTGGCGGTAAACTGAACTCGACGTCAGTTCAGAGAACTTGCATCATTGAACAAATTCGGACATTCGTGAAATACTTTCCCCAGCGTCAACAAGACGATAACTAGTATAATAAACTCTCGTCAGTTTCCAGAAATGAATCGGATAATCATCTCACCAGTTTCACCGGCTAGCAGTGAAAGATAGCACACCAGTCCGATACCGATGCGACCCGCATCGCTGAACCAACATGAAAGTACCCCGAATCCGAGGCTAAGGCTACATGAATTGAGACCGAGTGCATATACGAAATGCCCACATTTAAAACTCGGAGAAGTGGTCCATTCTGCAACGGCCCAGGATGCCACCCCGCCCACGGACTTGATATGAGCTCGTAAATTCCTAACTCTCGACGGTAGGAGGAAGTAACGCACAAACCAGAGGACGAAGAAAAACGCCAATAATTTCTTTGACCTTTCGTAAAGAGTGTAAGTTCGAACCATCAATATCACTGGCGTTGACGTTAGCCATGCCCGTAAAAAAGACTGATTACCCAACGTTCAGTTACACCGATTATAAATCCAGAGAAAGCTGAGTGATATCAGCTGAGCATCGAGGTGAGAAGAAGGGGCGCACCAGTTGTGAATGTCGCGACTTTATTACATTCCTGAATATAACAGTGAATTTTACAGAGTTCGAAGGCTGCAAAATGCCATCGTGCTTACCAACCCATTTGCTAAGGAAATTACAGTAACAAGGAGCGTACTGTACCGCGTCCATAGGTAGAGGCATTTGATCAAGGTCCAGCGGGATTTCCAGACATGCAGATACTAATGGGACGGTGAGGCAGCGGGGAATCAGGCTTCGCAGAGACTCACCTCCTCGTTTATCTGCAGCAATGAATCGTACACCTTTGATTACGTGCCACATGAATGCATATAGATAGTACCACTATCGCAAAAAAACGATCTTACCAGAAGTGCCAGGAAGCCGGCTGCGGGTAGAAAGCATCAATTGGGACAAGATTATCTTGTGAGAAATCTACACAAACCCACCTTTGATGTACTAGATATCGTGTGATACGTGGCCGTCAGCTAGAAACTGTAGAGATTGACGCTGGACCCACAAAAACCACCTGAAGGTCGATAGGCATGGGCTCCATCACTGCCAGAGGAGAGACGACTGAAAGGATCAGTCCAAGTCAAAAAGGATCTATAAGTAATCTCGGGATGCCACAGGGCCGGCCGGGGTTTGTAGAGAGGAACCCACGTCAGACCCACGTTATATCATCTGACAGGGTTAGTTAGGGGATAGCGGGTGTAAGAGGTTAAACATAGCACACACGCTGTGAAAAGTGTTGATGTGAGTAGATGAACGACATGATTCCTGGAAAAATTGCTTGCGCGCCAGAACGGAACACTCAAATCCCCATTAACTCCCCTAAGTTACTGACCTTAGAGGAGTACCCTCAATATGTCGACGGTTTGAAAGTTTCCCGTACTTATCTCGGGCTGTGCATCGGGTCAACGTAAGATATCTGCCACCAGCTTCCTTGATGTTGGTCGCTGAGTGGGAAGAGATTATAGAGGGATCACCAAGATGATCACCGGTTTGACAGGAATAATGGGTTCTAGCCCTGGTCGATGCGATGTATCCTCAGGACACATCACAATCCAAGGAGCCATACCAGTGCCATTCTTCATCATGAAATTGAAACTGCCAGTACTGTAGTGGCGGATATGCAATGCAGTGCCTATACAAATGAGAGGGAATATCCAGATAGGAAGATAAAGGGTCGGTTACAAGCCTTGACAGATGTAATTTTTAGTGACAGTACCTCAGGTCCAGAATCGAGGGCGAGACGTACAGTCAGCTTTCAAGTACTTGACAGGTTCCAAGAGTGCGCCAATGAGCGATACGTCGTTCGGCAATGTCCTAAATACAACCCGAGGAAACAGATGATAGATTTTGACGAGGACAGCCAGGTTTATACTTACGACCTCAAACAATTTCATCTTGTATGCCCTCCTGTTTTACCCAATCTCGAATGAGTCGGAGTGGCATAATTAGCGGTTTACATATCTAATTTCACCTTATTTCATTCCCCCCGCAATTCGGGAGAAAGGAGATCCGCATGGGGGGAAGGTTATTATCCCCTTATGTCGTGGGCTGCTCTTGCATGCTCGGTGACATCCTAGGCATCTAGGACAAGCTCGCGCCTCAGGATGGGGAAACTTTGTCCGGGACGAGTGTCAAGATGTGCTGGACAGACTATGGTTGTCTCGCAGTTCGAGTGGGAGATGCCGAGCCCGCGCAGCATAAACCCGCGGATCGAGAGATTATTTTCAGAGAAGACAGCAGAAGGGGTAGAATGAATCGCAGCTATAGTGCTCAACCCCTGACTTGTGCGCGAGTATAAGGTTCTTGAAGCCGTCGCCGGGTTCATGCGCATGATGGACGAGGCAACAGGTACAACAGCCAGACTTCTGTCTCTGGAGGAGTATTCCGAGGTATCGTCGGCTAACTTTAACTTGCCTTTTTTTGCTCGACATCGCAGCATAGCCAAGGCGGTGAATGAATCCAAAATACTGGCCGCCTAAAAAAATCATCTTCAGGTCGATGGGATACCCGCTATCAGCGCATCGCATATATCGAATACAATCGGCGCTGGTTGTAGTAAATAGGCGGGAGAATTGCAACGGGAATTCTTGGAGCAGCAGCGGTGACTTGTAGCCACCCATTATTTTTTGCGTGACCTTCCAGCCTTCCGCGCAGAGTTTGGTGAGCTACGCTACAGCTCATGAACTGTAGCCACTGAAAGTCATATCGACTGCTAGCTAAGTTGGCTTACCAGCTAGAACAAAATTTGTCGACCGAAGTTGACCGCCAACGTTCGACACCGAAACTCGACCTTTCATCAGATCAGTCCACCGCCCAGGACCGGTATCGACAGCGCACTTGCTACAAAAGTCGGGAAGGTGACGCTCTTTCAACACGAAGTTTGAGGAGAAAAAGACAAGATGCCGCCAGGTTCGTGATCCGAAATTCAATCGCCGATCCAATTCATGCGAATGAGTCGGAGTGACAAGAGTGTGACCAGCCTTTCCTGTCCTTCTTCAGTCTCGCAAACCAGACTTTATACCGACCGAGAAGACAATCGTTCTCGGTGACCTATATAAATCCTTTCTTCTGTTATCCTCGCCCGAACTTAGTCAACTCTTAGTCGGAAGAAGAAAGGGACTCGAAGAAGTCGACCGCGACTGTAACTCGAAGTGGGACTGCCAGCTGACTCGGAGAGCGCGTCGGTAGCGCGTCTTTGACCTGAAACTCCGGTTGAAACGATGGAGTCCTGGCGTTTTTTTGGACATGAAAGCAACAGGACTAGATTCTAAACCGACAGACAAGAGAAACCTAAACTTGACTTGGAACTGGTCCATCTATCCCGCTTGTTTTTCTTTATGGATTATTAGTATCCAGCACTGCACGCGCGCGGTGCCGCCAAGGCTGAATGCTTTTATTTTCGCTACCGTGGCTGTCTGCTTTTTTCCAACGTCGCGTCCACATGTCGGAAAAATCGAAATTGTATAATCAGAGGTGATATGGTCATATCATGTTGAGTCAGGCCATCAGGTTTTTGGATGTCTGATTAGGGTCGAAAAATGCATTATAATATTGTATCAGATCTGACCGTCTGATCGGCCTGATAATGGCTGATCAGACAAAATCAGACGAAATCAGACGAAATTCCAAAACTACTACCCTCCTTTCGGAGGTTCTTACTCTATTTTAAGTAGTCAGTACTATGAGGTTCAAATCATTTACTTATTCTCACAATTACTAAATTTCTAACTTGACTATCTCACTAACTTACTGGGCACACGCTCTAAAATGAGAGATGCACCACCAAAGGACATCATCTGAGTTATGTACCTTGGTCGGGCCACCGGGTGTGCTCAGAAATTTGATTATTTGAGTGCATTCAACAGTCTCTGTCTAATTATTTCAACACATTTCCAAACTACGGGACATTCTCTATGTGTTTGCTATCCTTTACAAAAGTTTTTTCATCCTCTGGGAAGGGGGAACCTGACAGAATCTGACACGAACCTGATACAACCTGATATGCCTCCCAGCCAAACCTGATCAGCCATTACAAGTCCTGATCAGTCCGTCAGGCGCGGTCAGGACCTGATCAGACAAATTCGATTTTTCCGACACACCTGTCCACACGCGTTACGCTCGAAGCATTCTTCCGCGAGCCCCTTTCCCTCGAGATCCTACGTATATATGCGTATCTTTGTTGAATCCTTCCATGTCTAGTGTCTTGTCTGCGCGACTCTGTTGCTGGACTCGTAGTCTCTGGCCCAACTGGTGTGCTGCCGAGTACAACCAAACGCTATCTTCAGGGCCTCGCCTCTGGTTCACCCAGTTCGTGGTTCATAATTCTCCCATACCGCTTGCACTTGCTGGTCGCTGAAATTGCCCTACAAACACCCAGAAACTTCCCTGATTATTTTCATACTTTCTTTGGGTTTCTTGCTCCTGTTTTCGGTTGCGTTTCCGTGGAGTTTCTCCCGTTCTCGCAGGACTGTTCTGGCGACACCATCATTACCTATACCTCTCTAAGATTATTTATTGGGCGATCGCCCTAGACATAGCCTAATATCCGGGGACACGGGGAGATTGTATGGTGGGATTACTATTTTCTTTTTTTGCGGGAAGCCATATGCATATTCCGGGCCCATTTTCCCGGGGTTGGGGGCCAATCTTTATTATTCAAAACGTATGAGAATTCTAAACCGTCTATACAACCATGTCCGTCTATCACACGACCCGGGGATGGAATCAGCCTCCGCAGGTTCAAAAAGGAAATCACCAGTCACCCAGGTCACCTCGCCGTGACAGTCACCGGACCGAGATTTTTTGAAAGTTTTCCTACATGCTCATCGCGCGGGCCTGTAGACGCGCGCTTCCTGGTCGCGGTGGACGGCCTGTTGCGCCGCCACGGGCACGGTCTCGGGCATATGCTGCTGCCGCGCTCGCCATGCGGCGCGAGGACCTTCAAAATTTTCTGCAGCAGCCGCCAATGTACACAATTCTCCCTCCACCACTACCCCAGGATTATACGTCCGAGGTCAACGACATTTGGTTCAGCGACTCGACAACCCAGGAGCTCATGGCGGTCATAAACGCATGCCTCCAAAATCTGTACGACGTGCCGCGCGCAAAGGGCATATTTGATGGTTTGCGGAGTAAAAGCAGCGCCGCGCTCGACACCCGGGTTGTGGATGCCATGCTCGAGGCGTACCTCAAAATCGCCGCACAGAGCGAATCGGAATACTGGATGGAGTCTTTGTGGGAGCTCGCTGACGCTGTTATCACCCCCACGGTGGTCAGCTACGCTATTATGCTCCTTGCTATTCACCGGTTTCCCGACCACACGCCGAGAAGCAGATCTTTTACGTCCATTCTTAGCGAAGCTATCCGCTCCGATATTCCTGTTTCGCATCTGGTTGGTGCGCGTGTGTTCACGGACGACGAGGAGGCTGGTCAAATAATAACGCGGCTCTCCGAGGCCGCCATCCAACTCAATCTGCCGGATATTGTTACCGAACTCGGGGAGACCGAGGCCCTTGGTGTCGAACACCCCGACGAGCATGTTCCAAATCCGAAGCCTGTAACTAAAAACAACGAAGTGCCGTTCAACCTTGCTACCCTGCGCAAGCATCTCGCCCGCGTCGCCCTCGCCCGGCGCGTCCTCCCCACCGACGTCAATGCCCGCCAAAAACTCCTCGAGGACAGCGTGTACGACGCCGCAAAGGAACGACTCGCGCGCCAACACCAACTCTTTGAGGAGCTCGGCCTCGACGACAACTCGCTCCTGCGCCCCGATCTTCAGCGGTGGATGTGGGCGTGGCATCTCAAGTTAAAGGTGCGTTGCCCAGTTTCTCAGCGCGATCGCCTCGCTCAACATTCCACAGGACCGGCTCGACGTCGAGGTCAAGTCCATCGCTCTGGCCGAACTGAACATCCCCAACGCCGGTGGCAAGAGAAAGCCGGTTCTCGCGCCATACCTTAAGCTCATCAAAGCCGAAAAGCTCAGCATGCTCACCATCGTTGAGCTCATGCGGCTACAAGGCACTGGCGGGGTCTCCGAGGGCATGAAGACCGCCCGTGCGCTCATCAGCGTCGGCCAGGCTGTCGAGACGGAGTACAAGGCCCAGATGTGCAAGACGAATGACATCGATATCCCTACTGCCGCACTCACCATTCCACGGGACTATTTTTCTAATATGGGCTACCGGCATCTCAAACAACGGCGCGTCGCCGCCGCTCGCCTCATGCAGGACAACGAGGGCTGGATCGCCCCGTGGACGCAGGCCTTGCGCAGCCAGATCGGCGCCATCCTCGTCGAGTGCCTCATGGACGTCGCGGAGGTGACGCGTACGGCCAAGGACCACCTTACCGGCCAACTCATGTGAGTGTCTGCGTTTCTCCTTTTCATCTCATATCGACGGCCACGATATAGCACCGAGGAGCAGCCAGCGTTTTACCAGAGCTATGAGTACCACCGCGGGCAAAAACTCGGTGTGATTCGCATCAACCCGATGGTGTCCCAGCGGCTCTCGAAAGACCCGGTACCGATTCACCCGCGCCACCTGCCCATGTTGGTTAAGCCCAAGCCGTGGGTGAACTACAATGAGGGGGGGTACTTGTACTCGAAGTGTAAGCTGCTCTCCCTTCGCGCATGTAACATCTCGGCTCATCCTCTTTGGCAGCAACGGTTATGCGGTTCAAAGACTCGGTAGAGCAGAAGTCCTACCTCAAGTACGCGTCCGAGCAGGGGCATGTCGAACTGGTGTACGCGGGGCTGGACGTGCTCGGCAGCACGCCATGGCGGATCAACAAGCGCATCTTCGACGTCGTGCTCGAGGTGTGGAACTCGGGGAAACGGCTCGGAAAGATGCCGCCGGAGGTATACGATGAGCCCGAGCCCGAACTACCGCTCGACGAGAAGGACAGCCTGTCGCGCTCCATATACCTCACACGCATGAAAGCGTACAACCAGGCGAAGGCGGCGAACCACAGCGACCGCTGCAGCGTTAACTACAAGATGGAGATCTCGCGCTCGTTCCTGAACGACACGTTCTACCTCCCGCACAATGTCGACTTCCGCGGGCGCGCGTACCCGATCCCGCCGCATCTGAACCACATCGGCGATGACCTCTCGCGCGGACTGCTCATGTTCGCGGACAAGAGGCCACTGGGCGCGCGCGGCTTCCGATGGCTCAAGATCCACCTCTCGAATCTGTACGGGTTCGACAAGGCGAACTTTGACGAGCGCGCGGCGTTCACCGAGAAGCACATAGAAGACATATACGACTCGGTGCTGAACCCGCTCACCGGGCGTGGGTGGTGGCAGGCCGCGGACGACCCATGGCAGTGCCTCGCGACGTGCATGGAGCTCTATTCCGCGATCGAGAGCGGCGACCCGGAGGCGTACGAGTCCGCGCTGCCGGTGCACCAGGATGGGACGTGCAACGGGCTGCAGCACTACGCGGCACTCGGCGGCGACCACCAGGGCGCGCAGCAGGTGAACCTGAGCGCGGGCGACCGCCCTTCAGATGTGTACTCGTTTGTCGGCGGCATGGTGGAGAAGATGCTCGAGATTGACGCCGCGAAGGGCGACAAGTACGCACTGATGCTCCTGGGCAAGGTGACCCGCAAGGTCGTGAAACAAACGGTCATGACCACTGTGTATGGAGTGACGTTCGTCGGTGCGCGCGACCAGATCGAGAAGCAGCTCAAGGACCGCAAGGACCTGGCGGAAGAGGATTGTTGGCTCGCAGCGTCATACCTTGCAAAGAAGGTGCGCGCGCGTTTTCGCTCGGCTTTGTGTAGTATGCTCACTCCGCTTTCTTAGGTACTTATGGCCATCGGGGATCTGTTCACTGGCGCGAAGGACATCCAGACTTGGCTTAATCTCTGTGCGCGGCTCATCTCCAAGTCGATCCCGCAGGAGCGCATCGACGAGGCGCAGAACGAGCACGTCCAGAAAAGGAAGCGAAAGGGGGGCAGACCGTCCACGAAAACAGTCCTGCCCGACGCGCATCTCAAGAAGGAGCAGATGACCTCTGTTGTCTGGACCACCCCGCTCGGCCTGCCGATTTGCCAGCCGTATCGCAAGACCGCCCGAAAACAGGTCTTCACCGCGATGCAGACGGTATTCATCTCCGATCCTGGCTCTCCTGCGGAAGGTGCGCCTTTTTTTTCGTTCCGTTCTGCCGATCAGTGGCTGATGTTTGTGCAGTCAACACGATGAAGCAGGCCTCTGCGTTCCCACCGAACTTTATTCACAGTCTGGACGCGACACACATGATGCTCACCGCGATTGAGTGCCGCGTATGTGCCGTACTTTCTGTCCACCTCACACTCCCGCTAACTTACCGAGCAGGTCCAAGGCCTGACGTTTGCCTCCGTACACGACTCGTACTGGACGCACGCCTGCAGCATCGACCACATGTCTGAGATCATCCGCGACACCTTCATCGCGCTTCACAGCTCGGATGTCCTCGAAAAACTCCAAACCGAGGTCCGTCGTCTTGTGCTTCCGACCGAGTTGTCGCGTTAACTCGTACATATAGTTTATAAAGCGGTACGAGGGCTTCAAGGTGCCGCTGCTGCACTTGAAGAGCGGGCAGCTAACCAAGAAGCTGGCCGCCGCGGGGTCACGTATCAAAGTGACCGCCGAGCAGGCTAAGGAGCTGGGAGGGGTCAAGGAACTGCTCGAGATTATACCGGACGATGGCTCAGGCATGGCGCCTACGATAGAGATCAAGCAGAGGTATTACGGCCTCAACGATCTCCTGGGACAGCTCGACGAGACGACCGGTGAGGAGGACGAATTTGACTCAGAGGATCCAAATCCTCCCAAACGACGAGGACGTCCGACTAAAAAGCAGAAGGAGGTAGAGGAGGCGGAGGCAGAGGCGCTGCGGGCCCTCGCCGAGCTGCTGCCGGACGATATCGACATAGACGCTGAAGAACTCGAGGCTCTTGCGGACAAGACGGAGTCCGACAAAATAAAGGCAGAAGAGGATAAGCAGCTCCTGCACAAGTTCGTCGACCTCTCGACCCTGCTGCCGCCACTGCCCAAAAAAGGGTCCTTCGAAGTCCGCTCGATCAAGGATTCGCCATATTTCTTTTCGTAGATGTTTTGACTCCTTGCTCTGCCGCATCTTTCATATTTTATTCTCTCATTGCATTACTCACAAACGGTCCATCCACCCTACTCACGCCTCGTATCACTAGCATTTAATGTATTTTATTATGATTTGTAGAGGCGCGGAATAATATACATAGAAATGAAAGAAAATGAATACTGTACTGCAACAGCGAAACTTGGAGTAGTGTATGTAACGCTGCTTATAGTGTGAGGGCATATAAACGCGTCCGTGAGGAAACAATGCCGCGTTTCGGCGAGTTTGTAGTCCTCATCGACGGGATCTCCAGAATCTTCCTCAGAAGAACAAGATCGTACCGGACCGGGTATCTCAGACAGTTCCACATGAAAGGTGTGGTTCTCCACCAAAACGCGGACGAAGTGGCCGACCACCTGGAGATTCCGAGTTTGTCTAAATCACGCTCGCCAGGATATTATATGGGTGACAGAATTCTATTTTGCCGGGGAGCTTATTACTCCTAGTGGTGGCCCTCCTCGGGAATGTCCGCCTCGCACAACTCTAGGAACGCCTCGGCGCCGCCATCCGCAAGCTCGGCATGATGGTCCGCCGTCGATGTTGCTACCTTCTCGACGACAGCCTGTGCGGGCTCACTGGCATCGTATGCCGACAGTTCAGATGCAAGATCAGTCGGAAGAGCCGGCGCCTTCGGGGTCGGGGGCATGGTGTATGCCTTGACCACGCCGACGTGTGCGTCTTTCGCCTATCAATCGACGTCGGTCTACAACGAACGAGAAAAGATCACGGAAACGCACGGTCGGTGGTGCTTTGTACGCTTTTATTTCTTTCAGGTAGAGGTCCTGAACAATATCTGTGGGCCGTTTGGAATCCTCATCCGACCGGGTCAAATAGGACGACCAACCTTTGCGTGTAGCAGCCGACGAGGAGAAGGCGCGCGAACAGGAAATGGTACGGCTCTAGAGTGTCAATTAGTGAGAAAGGAGAGCACAGAGGACGGAATACGAGGACATACGGCGCCAGCAGCTCTCCGGAGAATGGTCGACATCAAGTGCGCTTTTATTTGGTCTTGTTGAATTTGCTCCCGAGGAATAAACATCCGTCCACACACCGACGTCTTTTGAACTTGAACTTGAACTTGAAGCGCAATTCGCAGTAACCTTTGAAGACTGTCTCGGAGAACTGGGCCATCCAACCGACAGTTCTGTTTTATACATGAACCAACGTGTCTCAAATGCGTCCAGAAAAACCAGGATTTTCAGCCACTAGGTTGAGCCACTGAGGCCTATAGGCCTTCCGAAGTCTGCAGCCCGTTCTTCTTGCAAATTGCGATCTCCACATATTTTCGACGGTGGATAAGAGCAGCCAGAACGACGTGCGTGCTAGTTGACCGTTGACGGTGCACAGAGTTCGGACCGTGAACCGGCTTGGCTACATCCCCGATTCCAAATACTACATCAACTTAAATACTACACCCCTTTAAGTCCGACGCCAGCTTCTTCCACCCCACCAACTCTCAGTCCTTAACTTTTCTCTGGGGCTATACGGACCTTTTTGACGCGCAGATCTTGCCGCCGGTTCGCGAATCAGGCATCTGCTTCTCTCCGAGTCCGCCGATTCTCTCGCGATCCAAGTTGGATCCAAGTTATTTGAAACCTTGTTCGACACGACTTATTTGGGGCATTTTCCACCTCTGGCCTTCTGCCTCGCAGTCATGGACGGGTGGAGGGGCTAGCACACATGGGCAGGAACGGCATTACACCATAGGTAGGACCGCAGGGGGCGTATTTACGGTATTAATGCAACGGGCGGGTCTAGTCAGACAGTTGTGTCGATGGCCGAACACACCTCCGACCAAATCGACACATCTAATACGTCTGTCTTCGATTTTACTCTGTCAATCTCACCTGTGTTATTTCAGTCCTCGTTTCAATGCGCCACCATGTACCTCTAGCTTTCGTTTTTGCTGTCCTTTGGTCGAACTGGAGCTGGAAATTGCGCTGAGGATGCTATTGCGGGACAAACGAGGCATGCTGCAATACCGCGGCTGTAAAACACATGATCTATTTCTATCGGTCCTGTGATCGTCGCGTTTATTTTTTTCCACTACGGAAGTCCGCCTGCGCGGTGGGTGCACATCCATATATGTTCTCCTCTGATGTGATGGAATGGACTCGAGGGTGGTTACTGTGTGATCATGACGCGCTGTGGCTAAATACGTCAGTAACCTTTATAACATGGTTCTCTGGAAGATCGTGGAAACTCGCCTGAGCGTGTTTATCTCCTCACCGCCCCTTTCTTCGTCTCTTGACTTTCCACTTCCATCTCGCTATGCGTATTCCTTGCTTAATACTGTCTCTTGCGTTCTTGGTGCCGCCAATCGCGTCCCAACAAATCTGGGATATTGTGAGCACGTTTCTCCGCTTTCCCGATCGTGATACTCACGTGCTGCAGTGGCAAACGACTTGGGACCGGTCGAAGCTCTTCACATCACTGAAGCCCTCCACGCCCATTAACTTCGCCTCGCCCAGCGTCATTGGCTCCGCGGACATTGATGTCGACGACACGACGACGTTCCAGAGCGTGTGGGGCTTTGGCGGGACTCTCAGTATGTCTTATGCAACTCGCCCAAGGACAGCGTCTCATATCGGTCTTAGCGGACTCGTCCGCCCTCATTCTGTCTAATATGAAGGTATGTAACCAGCCATCCAATCTCCGAGAAGTAAAGCAGCTTGAACGTTACTGTAGGCCAAAAACTCCGCCAACTACTTTGCGTTGCTCAACTACATGTTCTCCACGACTGACGGTGCCAATGCAGCTGGAATAAGGTTTGTGGCGTTCTTTATGTCTAAACGCGCGCTGACATTGCAATTTGCCCGTTTTTAGCTACATTCGAGTTCCGTTGGGCGCGTCGGATTTTTCTGCGAATCGTAAGCCTTTATAGTTATGATTGACGCGTTCACACATGTCTGGGATAGTCTATAGCTTCGACGACACGAGCGGCGACACCTCGTTCAACAATTTCAACATCGGAAAGGCGCCTTCCTATCTTTACACAGTGCTTAAAGACATACAGTCTGTCAACCCCAGTACGTTCTTGTCGCTCCTCGAGTCACTTTTCTTGACGCCTCGTCCTCGCGTGTAGTTTTGAAAGGTACATTTGTTGGCACGTATATTCGTCTGTCTGACAAGTTTGAGCAGTTCACGTTTTACCTTGGTCGCCAGTAAGTCGGGTCACATAAAAAATTCCCTTTTATCTCATGTTCCCTTCGCAGCCCGGATGGATGAAGACAACCGGAAGCATGGACGGTGGTTCTTTGTCATCGCAATACACCAGTGTTTGTCAGTAATACGACCGACCATCCACGCCGGTATCAGCTGATGGACTGTTCTAGATGCGAATTATCTTCTCAAGTGCCTCCAGGGCTTCAAGTCGGAGGGCATCACGTCACTCTATGCCATCTCAATCCAGAACGAACCGCAGAATTCGCAGTCGACCTATCCAAGTGACGTTTCCAACATTGTTGACTGTGCCTCCGGGAAGCTGACGACTCGGTCCAGCTACGTCGATGACTGTCGCTGTCCACGCCCAGGTTGGGATTGCCCTCCGCGCGCTTATGAATAGCAATGGGTTTTCGGCAGTCAAGTTGATTGGTCAGTCTTTAGATGATTGCTAATTTATCTCGGTTGATTTGGGGTTTTATTTAGGATACGAGCATAATTGGGATAACGCGGGGACGTACCCATCCAACTGATGCAAGCCGCGCCGAACGCATTTGCCGGTGTCGCTTTTCACTGCTACGCGGTGAGTATTTATTATTAGGGGTTCACACCGTTTCTCATTGAATTCCAGGGCAGTGTATCACAACAGGACACCTTCCATTCGGCGTAGTGCGTCATAGTCTTTTTTTATCGGCTTGACTGACAGTTGAATCTCATCAGTCCGAACAAAGAAGTGGGTCATATTTTATTGTTGAATTTTATTAGCTCATTAAAGCGTCCAGATATATTTCACTGGTAGGATTCTATGCGATTATTACCATCGGATCGAAAGAACTGATATATGGGAACACTAGAATGCTCCGGGACCATCGGAAGCGACTGGGTAAGGTTCATGTTGAAATTTGTCAGCAAAATCTAACTGAGAATAAATTATCGTGTTCTAGTGGAGCGATATCAAGGTAGGGTATTCCTTATTGTCTTAGGACATCAGCCTAACGTCACTTTCCTGCAGTGGTATATGGACAACCTTTTCATTGGGGCAATTACACACAACGCGCACACGGCACTGATGTGGAACATTGCGCTCGACAACGGCGCGCCGAAATTGCCGGGGACCTCGAGTTGTGGAGGGAGTGGGTGCCGCTCGATCGCGCAGGTCAACAACGACGGATCGTACAGTCTAAACCAAGAGTTCTACGCCATGGCGCAGGCATCCAAGGCTGTCATTCCAAAGGATGTCGGTGGGGCCTGGGGGCAACGGATCGGCGTCACCGTCGGCGGCACTCTCAATTGGGCGCTACAAGTAGGTGCATATGTGACCACTCGCGTTAGCTCCTCCGACTGGCTGCGCTACTCTCTGGTGGTGCTGAACTGTGAGACGGCCTTTTGTTTGCAAAGTTCGAAGCTGATAAAGATGAAATTTAGGGAATGACTCCATCGGCGGGTGGAATCCTACTCCTGTTACGACCACTATCGAGTTTCGTGGCATGCAGGCAAGTCGTCCTGCTTGATCACATTCATTCAATCGTACTTACGAACTTTAGGCGACCTATACGTTCGTTGCACTGTAATCTTCCTACCACAAGCCACTTTACTGACTTTTTTAACAGCTTCCCTGTCGGAGTCACTACTCTGTGGTACGTTTTTACCTCCCGCTCCGGCGACCCGTCCCTCCTTCCCGCGTTTTTCTTTGTTTCCTTCTTGTCACAAATGTTGCTGACTTTAAATAGGTGGTATGCTCCCCCGACCTCCTTGAAGAATGCGACGAAAGAAGAGCCCACTGAGATTTATACGGAGACTGATGGGAAGCAGCAAAGGCTGGGTGTGTTTGTGTGAAGTTGAACCAAGTTTGAACCAAGATCGCGGACATTCACATACATAATGTTATTTTCATTTTCATGCACCTTCACGAATGTAATGGTTATGATCTGTATTTTGTTTAACGACAATCTGAGATCGTTGGGAATTGTGCGCGACGGTCCACGGCTTGCAGCTCAAAATATCGGAAATATTTTTCTCCAGCGACGAAATTACGGAGGAAGAAATGAAATAACTTGAAGCGTATTGCATAAGTCGGGCAACGCATGAGCCTCTGCGACTCGGCTAGAATATCTGCTTCCTCTTGGTTTTAGATACGACCATGTATATTTTGGCCGCCCCAAGCCGTCCCGTTCAAAAGGCGCAAATTTTCGAGAAAGCATTGCACTGCCACTGATATCTGTTTTTGGTTCGAACCACCACGTCTTCGTATCCGTTCCTCGTTTCATCAAGTCTGTTTCCCTGTTTTCGCAATCGACACGCATTAACTTGTCGTAACTTCAGCCTGTATATCAGCACATGGCCACCCAGTCAAACAAGCATTTGGATCCTGATTCATCTGACTCACAACCTTCCAATGATCGAGAACATCTGCTTCTAACTGATTCGGGGGCAGCCCCCGAAGCAGAAATTCCCCAGCTACAGCCTGGGGGCCCCGCGGTGAAACTGGATGATTTCGGGCCCATGGTCGTGAACAGCGATGGTGTAAGGCACCATGTGGGGTGCTTTCAACGATACTCACTGTCATTTAGACATTATCTCGGATCGCAAATTGGCCCACCTTAACGGCCGCAGAGAAGGCAAACACAATTCGTGTCCTTTCAGCGAGAAACAAGTTATCCCCAATCTTTCTTCCCTGGGAAAGAAATCTAACTGAAGAACTGTAGAATTCGCCTCGCTAACGAAGAACAAAAATTAAAGGACTCAGCTGGGATTACCGAATCCTCTTAACTCCGAAGCCTTTTACGCCATTCTGTGATGCACGCTGCGATGCATGTCCAGCCCGACGAATAACCTGTACGTACACGCATGTAGTCTATCTTTTAACCCCAAATCCTATCACCTCTACTGCCCCCTTTCATCCCTGGTATTACTGCTTTTACTTTGACAAAATAATCAGCGGAAAGTAAATACCGGTGAATATGCGGCAGAAGGTGAGGAATTAAAAAGCCCGCAAGACTGAGATACCCTAGAATTCGTCAATCCCCCCTCTAATATTTACTGCAGCTCTGGAGGTGCGTCGAAGCCATTTGAAATGGGGGTTTATTTCATGGCACACAGATGTCTGACGACGCCGTCTTCAATTTCCATGGCCTTGCGAGGGTCCTGGCGGAGCAGGATTTGCAGACCGTGCGCGTCGGATGGCTAAAGTCCTTGGCTCGTTTAGGATCGTTTCCCTTCAAAGACCTTCCACTCGAGATAGCGGTTGCTATTTTGAAGATGGCGACCACCAAGTCCAGCACATATTCGGCACTCATGCGTACGTCCCGCGAAATTGCCGCCTTGGCGCGCCTCGCGTGTGTTCCGGAAGTCGTTGTTCTGTCGAATCCGGAAGTCGCTATTTCTTTTTACGCCTGCATTTCTGTGCACCCCGGTGTAGGTGCCGGAGTCAAACAGCTATGGTTCCTCCATGGGCTCGCGAGAGAGAAGGCGACGTCCGCAGGCCCTGCGATCATCAATGCTTGTTTCAACGTCGAAAGAGTCGCCTGCTTTCCGGATGTTCTGCTTGAGATGTGCTCGAGCCCCGAGTTTCGCCACACTTCGCTCGTCGATGTCACGTTGATGGAGCCTCTCGTACCTTGGGAACGGCTTCTTGGTTCTCGCCATGGGACGACGTTGTTCAACCAGATCCAGACCCTGCGCCTAGTCGGCGGGACCCAGCCCGTTGTCCCACCCCACGGCACATCCTTTGTCAACCTGACCGATCTTATGTTGTCGAGGACTACGGCCTCGGCCCACAATTTTTTGCTCGATGCCGTTCGGTTACCCAGCCTTGAGAGGGTTGTCGTCACTGTTCCTTACATGGAATGGCGGTCCGTGGGGATGAGTTTCCTCATGTCCGAACCCGAGCTTGCGGATCACCGACTTTGCGTGGTCCATTGTTCGAAAAAATGGAAGGAACTCGACGTGTGGAAGCAAGGGAAGTTCAAAATATGGAACATGGGGGCCGCTGAGTGGAATGCCCGCGCTGCCAAAACTTCTGGGTCTGCACTGAGGTTCGTAATCTTTTCGTGGTTCAAATGTTTGGTTCAACTTTACGACAGAGAGTGGAAGTGATACAACCAATTCTTGAAGTCATCGTCGTTGTAATGCAAACTCGAGTTCGCGATCGCTCGTCTCGATTGTATATAATGTAATACCTAAATTCACTCCTCTTCCTCTAATATCGCACCCATTGCGGGTGCCTGGGCCGTATGTTGAATTTGCGGTTGTAGCCTGATCTCAGGCTCCTCGTCGGAAGCGTCACTCGACCAATTTCGGACCACGAAACGCACATCGTCACCCTGCGAAACCCAAGAACCCTATGAAAGATGTGATGTTCGAAAGGGAAACAAAGAAAGCCATCGTATCGCACCTCTATTCTCTGGTAATTGATGGAGAGCCTCCTGAGCGCCTCGCTGCTCTGCATGATCTGGGCAGCATCCTCCGCCGATACAGAAAAGAAGGGGGCGTCCTCGTCGCAGTACACCCGCACCACGGCCGTGTGCAGGTGTTTCATCGTGGGCACAAGGCGCGCAAATTCCGCCTGAAGATACAATTAAAATAATCAAAATACAAAAGATGATGCATACGAAGCCGTCGGTGTCTAGCGCAGTGACGAATTCTTCCAGCGCGACACAAGTTTCGAACAGAATGGACACTGATGATGCGCTAATGAGCCAGCCGTTGAGGTCGAGTACTCGCAGTGTGTCTGAATTGATGCGGGAGAGGTGGTCGATCAGTATGTCGAAGCCCCGCGGGCCTTCACAATCCTCGGGAAACTCGTCGCAGCAAAACCGAATGTGTTCGATGGGTGATCCCGATATGGCACGTCTAACCCAGGCGCATAGCTGATCGACGACATCATCGTCCTCGGAAGAGTCATGACACACAGTCAACGAGCGCAGTCGCTTCATGGGATCGCCGCCATTCGAAACTTTGAATTGCTAGCATCAAACCAGTTAGTATTAAGTAACAGTGCTTGTTAGGGCACAAGACATGCCAAATAATGCCGAAGATGGGCGGTTTCGAGGCAAGGTAGTTGGCCCAGAAACTCGAATAGATCGTCATCTGTGATAGAGTAGGAAAGACCGAAGGAGAATGAAGTGATGTTCTCGACGAGCGGGACAAACGAGCGCAAGACCCCGGGGGTTATCGACCCGCAATCACGCTGTTGAGCCACGGGTTAGGGCGGCCAGCGGAAAACTTGAATACAACACACAGTTAGATGCAGTTCCTTGAGCGAGGTCAGTCGTCCAAGCCAGTCGGGCAGAAGTTGCAAGATATTTCTGTTTGGCCTTTCGAGCCCAAGTCGACGGAGGCCACTAATTCTCGCGAGGATCGGTGCGTTCACGTCGTCCATACATGATGAATTGACGCGTATGTCGACAAGAGAAGTACGGTTTTCGAGTTCGCCAAGGATAGGGGTGAAGAGATCGTCGCGGTTTACATCTGGCAAAAATTCTATGGTCCGCAGATTTTCGAACGCTTTTATTGCAGGCAAGAGCATTTCTGATAGGCAATTCGGGTACCCTGGACAAGGGAGATCAAAAATAATATATAAAGTCAAGCACACACGAGTTTACCTCCGATGCGCAGAACCTTAACATGTGGAGCGTTACGTGGAAGTGAGGCAGAAGATAATATTGCACAGGATAGCTTCTCCTGCCGTGAAAGCTGCGGAGGTTGTGTGATAATTGCCGAGGGGCGGGGTTGAAGGACGACCTGAGAATAGAGAACCCTAGACGCAGCATGATTGAACTCCCAGTTCACGAGACAGCATTTTAGCAATGCGACCCTGTCCTCAGCGAAGAGATCTAGGATCAAACACAGTAAATCGTTCGGAAATACCATCTGGGAAGCTCCTGCGAAAGTTGCCGCACAAAGTTCTCAGTAGTTCCGGCTGGATATGGGAAATACCGGATGGAAAGGGAATTCGGGGAACTCGTTCGTGAAGCAGAAACTGCTGAGTTGGAGCGAAACAACAGCTTTTGGAATCAGAGAACCCTATGTAGTCACACTGGCACGCACGGTGTCACACACCTTCGACCAATTCGCCCAAACGGGTTCGTCAAGTACGCGGGTTTCCTCAAGGTTTCCTTACTACTAATACTAAAAGCGTGTCTAAACTCAATTCCATGCTCTCAACTCAAAAGTTACTCTGAGATCGAATTTTCAGGCGGAGCTCAAAGATTTAGATTCAAATTTAAAGTAAAGTTCAAGTTTCCGAGTCGGTAACTCGCGAATTCGCTCAGGGGTTTTGCGCCTCAGCAGTTGTCCGTCCATGAGATGCGTGGAATCAGCCGCATGTCGTTCCCCAGCCTACGTGTCGCATTGTTCTATTTCCCCGGTTCCGACACGCAATGATTTTATCCGGTTTCTGGAAACCCGCCCTCCAGGCTTTCAGCATCGAGCGTCACTCTGCGAGCCAGTAGAAACTGCATCCGCCCGCTCCTCGCCGCATTTGAAGACTCTCCGGATCCTCACCAAACCCACGCTCGACATGCCGCATTTGGTGTCTATGTCCCGCCTCCAGCTACGTCCTTCCCAAACAGGAGATCCTCCGTCTGCTGAACAACTTCGTTTATGGGGGACTGCAAGTGGCCGACGCTGTACTCCAGGCGCGTTTTCGCGCGACGACGGAGGGCGTCGCTGCGCTCCGTGCATTCGATACGTCCTGGTATTGCAGTAGCACTTTTGACGGGCTTGAGAAAGCGAGAGCCCTTGGATATCGAGGTCGACGATGAGCGCAATCGCAGACTGCCTGATGAATGTATGCCCGATGCAGCTGGTCATGAGACGGACTTAAGATGAATGGAGGCCGGTCGAGGTCTGTCTCGATTCTAGGCTGTTCTAGGCGCAATCACCACCTAAGAACACACGCCCTCATGCAGGCTGACAGCGGTGAAAAGAGATCAGAGAAGCTGAGGGCCAAAGGCGGTGAGGGTCCGACTGCACACGTAGAAACATAGACGACGAGGGATCCTGGCGTGCAGATGTCGAAGTGAAGAAAATGAATTTATTAATACACGAGTGTCCTGGACAATAATTGCGACGAGACATGTGTTTGTTGTGGCTTGAAATATTTCAAGCTTTGCCAGCCTTGGCTAGTTCCGCGTCGTGCTCCGCCTGCAGTTGATCCTGTGCAAACGTCAATGCCTGCGAGTAGGGAAGGGTCAACAGCTGCTCACCAGCTCGGCCTTTTTTCTGTCAATCTGCAGGCGGATTTGAATATAGGGACAAACCAGGAAATGCTGTCTGTGACGTACCTCGGCTTTCATTTTCTGCAGCGCGGCAGTTTCCTGGCGGCGCGCGTATTCATCTGCGGAATGTCAGTACATGAAGAAGTGGGAGACAATTCATGTACTCTCGTGCGCCCTCTCCTTCTCGCTGTGAGCGGACGTCAATAACCTACATGCGCCGAAACTCGAGCAACTCGCCTAAAACCTTTGGACTGGGCAACCGATCCCTCCTTGAGGCTAGAGGTAAACCGCTTGGAGGTCGCGGTTAACTGGGGCAAGCGACGAACGGCAGAGATTCTGGAGAGCATGGTGGTTGAGTATAGAGTCTGGACTTGCCGCGCCGAGCTGACGCGTGAGGCTGTCACGTGTGACATGCGTCACATCGAGGTACAAAAGTTTCGTTTCGCAGCAAAAAATTGACTAAACCTAACCAGTCTCTGACTCTCGACTTACTTTTCATAAATTTTCAGTCAATAATGTGGAGTCAAAACCTCGGAGGAATTTTTCTGTTCGGCGGCCCGGGGCTTCCAAACTCGCAGACTCGGAGCTGGGCCTGGCAACTTCTCCCCCAATGACAACACGACTATGTCCTCCTCCATTTTATCCTACCCCATCAGCTTCCCGGATGACATTCTACGATTTAACTGGAAGGAATAGCGAAGGTCTGCTTGCCTAGAGAGTGCGCACGGACCTGCAATATAGACTCGTAGGCAGACTGGTTATGAGTCTACCTGCAATAGCTCACAGCTAGTCCTCTCTTGGAGTCGCTGGTTCTTCAACCGAACAGCGGCCTAGCTTTTGAGATGCTTTGGATCTGAGGACCGACCAAATCCACGCTGACGGTTGTTAACAGCAACTCTTTCACTCCTCCGAGCGAATGTCGGAATGGAACATCATACCTGCAGACCTTATCAAAGCAGCCAATTGTCTAGCCGCAGCAAAGCTACCTGGACCAATGGAGCCTAGTGCGGCACCCAAACCAAGGTGGATGACTGCATCTTTGAATGATCAATAATCCGCCGACAGATTTGGTATTACCGGGTTACTTTTATTCACAAGGATCGAATATTCATGTTAGAGATGATCCAAATGGCACTGTCAGTGATCATGAGGAATGGCTGAATTGAACAGAATTCAAGTCGTCGACATTTTCCAACTTTGCTTTTTCTCTTTTAGAGGTTCAACCAGATCCCAGCAAGTCAACTCCGAAGGTTGTTAGTCGGGCCGAAGATGAAGTAATCCAGAATTTCAGAGGACCAGTCACCGGCGGTAAAGTGGAGAGTGTGTAGCATACATGCATGTAGTTACGGGCAACTCGAAGGGCGAGGGGTGAAAGCGGCGCCCGTCTAAACACTGTACGCTGAAATCATCGAACACCAGCATTTCGGAGGTCTATACCGCAGTTCGCTTAGGAATTTTCCAGACGTGACGGGTCGGGTTCGAGGTCCTTGGGAATAAATGCTGTTTTGTGCGGATATAAAGTACAGTGACTATCTATACTCATCTCGAATGAGCTCAAAAGTTGCAGCAGAATGTGGATAATGTGCACCTTTTAATCCCCTCCTCTTTCCATCACCCCTCATCTCAATCCTTCTTGGGAGGACGAACGGGAAGCCATTGAGTAGGATGGCGGTTGAACATCGGCCATGGAGGAAGTACAACCTGAAAGCCGGCTTCTCAGGAGGGAGATCTGAGGCCAAGACCAAGCACGCACCAAAGCCAACATAAGAGTCGATAGACCAAATACACCGAGAGTCAGCTGCATGGATTGCAACGCAAAGCCAAGGATAAATGAGATTATCTAGGCCGTTTCAGCCTCGGGGACCAGAAATCAAATAACGTGAACGGACAGCGGAACCAATGAGCCAGACGCGGGATATCCGCTCGACTTGCTGTTGGCCAACAAAATCCTAGAGTCCGGAAATGCATTGCGCAAGAACAGGCGGAGGGAAGGAGCCGGGATTAGAGAATAACACGTAGATGTATGCCTAGAGAGCGTACGATTTTGCCCTCGGCGAGGTCCTGCAAGAACGAGCTCATAATGTCGAGGTGAATGTAAACGTGTCGGAATTATTATGCCTTGTTTGCTTCATTAGCAGGTGGCTATGCGGGCGCTTATTTTGGCCAATTCACTTGGGCGAGTCTATGGAGGCGCAAGGAAGAAAAACCTGACCATGCGCAGGAGCCGAAATAATATAAAGGGAAAGCAAACTAATACACAGAAAATCCGGTCAAAACAGCCCTAATAGGTCCTCCTCAGGCTGCGGTTGCTGCGCTGCTTGCGCAGGGGCCTGCGCTATGGGCGGCGACACCGCTACGGGCGACAACGCAGCACCTCCGAAGCCCGCCCCAAACGCACTCATCGGATCTGGCGTGAGCCCCACCGCAGGCGCAGGCGTACTTCCGGAACCGAAGATCGACACCAGATCGTCGAGCGGATTGCTCGACATGCCTGACATGAAGTTGGCCGCTGCGGGCGTCCGTGTCAGCACATCCGTTGCCGCGAGCCCGGACGGCTGCCCATCCACCGCTAGGTCGTCGCCAAAGTCCCTGAGGAAGACGCAGCGTTAGCAAGCCTGAGGACCGGAAGGGTGGAGACTCACAGGAGGTTCTCGGACTGCTGGCCGGCGGCGACGGTCTGTAGCGCCTTCTTCGCGGAGAACTGGTCGTCTTCGGAGAAGCTGCTCGAGACATGAGTAAGATGAATAGAGGTTTGCGTATATGCGCGTACTTGGCACCCTTCTGTTGCACCGAGTCGACGCCAACGCGACCCAGTCCAACAAAGGTTTCTGCTGGCTTGTGATAGACGCTCGAAAGGCTAGAAATCTCGCCCAAGAGCTCCTCAAGCAGCGCAGGGGCGACCGTTGTCCGGGGGATCGAAATCGGTGGGCGGTACGATAGGACCACAGCCTAAGCAGGTGAAGACGTCAGCCAGACCACCAGAGAGTGTGAGGAAGATCTCACTTTCGCGGCTCCAGGATCGGTGGATAGTAGCCGCCAGTAGATGTATGCTCGATCGCGCACGTCGGGGGAGTCGCAGTCCTTCGTCGCCTTGTTAAGCACAAGTTGCACGATGGCCTGCGATGAGTCGGGTTTCTTCAAGAACAATTTGACCACCGCCGTGAGCGTCTGCAATTGAACCTACCGGAGACATGTTAGTATAAGCTGAGATCGAATGACGTTTACGAACAGCATACGATTCCTCTACGAAGGTTTCTACGAAAATGTTGAGCAGCTCGTCTGCGTTGTCGATCTTGTTGGCGTATTCGCCAATAATCCAGATAAGAGATGCTTTGGCCTCAGGCTCGTCAAGCTCGTCGAGGTTAGAGCACAGGGTCGGAATAACGCCTTCGTATGTCGAAGGGTATTTTCGGAAGATATCCTGAGAAGATGCGTCACTTAAATAGAACGTATCAAGCCAGCGAGCAGCGAACCTTCATCACGACCACAGCCTCCTGCACGACATAGCTGACCCGGGTAGCGATGAGGTCGAGTAGCACGTTCACGCATCGCTCCGCCGCGGCATCGATCTTTACGGCCGTCTGGCCAATGGCTTTGACGCTCTTCCGGACAAAATCCACGTCGACCTCCGACGCGTACCTAAACAGAATTAAGGAAACGTAGTCAGAATCAAATGGAGAACACACTCTTTAAGCTCGCTGAGGAGGGCATCGACGTTGTTCTCGCCTGCTAACCGCACCATAATGTCGAGCTTCTCTATCTTGACATACAACGGGTCGTTGTACTTGCAAAAGAACACACGCATCTCTGTAGAGAGAATCTCAGGGCGCTTCTGCAACAGCAGGTTAATGTTCCGGAGCGCGACCCACTGGACCTCGGGCGGCGAGGAGAGCAGGGTTACAAGCGGCGGCGCCATCTTGCGCACAAGCTGCTTAGTGAGGTCCTCCCGCCGCACACCGCGAATGTGGATCATGATAACCTGGCGGAGATTAGACGCAATAGAGGAATCTGGGGAGGACAACACACCTTCATGGCAGCAAGGACGACGCTACCGTTTGCGTGCTGAAACTGCGGCACTACCCGCTCGCAAATATGCTCGCTCTCTTTCTCATCCTGGGCAACGTAGCGCGCGAGGGCATTCAGGATGGCCACACGGCCCCATTCAGAGCATTCGTTGAGCGCGATCAACAGCTTGTTTAGGATGGATGCGGAAATAACGAAGATTCCGGGATCGGAGGTAGAGCTGGAAGGTTGCGCAGAGGCGGCAATATGGATATCCGTTAGAGCAGCAACTGTATTGGCTACGACCTCGAATCCATGGTCAGCTGGCACACCAAGAGACAGAGATCGAGTCTACTCACCATAGGATTGCTATCGGCGATCATGTCGCGAAGCTGGTCTAGAAACCCATTCTCTATTACAAGCTCTGGCTTGAGATCGTATAGTTTTGCAACGCAGAGGGCAGCGGTTTTCCGAACATATGGGTTCTCGTCGCGGAGGCATTTCTGCAGCGGATCGCACAGATAGTCGATGATTTTTTCGGCGCGCAGAACACCCATAGTCCGGATCGCAAGGGCCCGAACCAAAGGATTTGGGTCGTCCGCATCCTTCACGAAGGTGTTCACGGCCAAAATAACTAGCTCCGGCTGTGTTTTTGCGTAGTTCATGAGATACAGATAAACCAGTTTCTTTTGTTCAAGGTCCTCAGTTTGCATATTCTTGTGTTTCCAGAGTCAGACGGACGCTCCACAAGCCAGCAAGGCATACGAACCTTGAGGACATCGGGAAAGAGCCCGCTGACGTCTAGGACGCGGTCAACGCGCTGTAGACAGTCATAGGGGCACACATACCCGACACGTACCTTTTCCGACTGTCATCGACGCGATAGTCCGTTTAATTGCATCCTTGCGTTTCTCTGGGTACCCGCTGTTGAGATCGACTGACAATTCATAGTTTTCGCCCTTCTTCGGGCCATTGGCCAAACGGTACAGGATCAGGTTGGAGGAGGAGATAAGTCTATTTGTGTGCAGCTGTTTCTGCTTGCCACTTTCTTCCGTACATCGACTTGCCTCCCCAAACTTCTGAGTCTGACTGAAGTAAAACGGCGCGAAAGTTCTCAAACTCATATCTGGCATGGTCAAGGGTATGAATGTTGGAGGATATGCTAGGCTGGATCTACTGCGACTATGTCCGCTCGGCTGCGAACCAGTCACTCATACAGAATTCGACCCCTCGCAGCCGACATTATTTGAGAATGAAGACATCTCAGACCTTGGCATCAACACGCAGTGAATTGAAGGGTCTCCGGACGCGATCCTCAGCTCGCAGCCTCCTTACGGCATTCGGAGGCAACAAGAGGTCGCTGCGTAGCCGCAACGCAACTGTGCAGTGACGCCCGCAGATTCTGGATTCTGACTCTAATCGAGCGGTGCCGAGTCTTGCTATTGATATAAAGGAGTCTGCTCTTGGAATATCTAACATCTGTCCACCATGGTTTTCGGACTATACTACTATGTCGAACGCCGGCTAGTTTCTCTACCCTTGCTGCATGTCAGCGCCGAGGCTAGCATCAAGGAGCTTGCTGCCCAGGTGAAGCTAACGCAGACGTACGGAAACGACGCCTCTTTCCCGATTGAAGCAGTATATGCCTTCCCCGTTCCAGCTCGGGCGGCAGTGTGTAGCTTTGTCATGATCAAGCAGGACGGCACGCGCGTGGTTGGACGAGTTCAGGAAAAGGAGGAGGCTAGGGAGACGTACAATACCGCGGTGGCAGAGGGACGACAGGCGTCCTTGATGGAGCAGCAGACCCCAGATGGTGAGTTGGACGCATAACGGTGATCTCAACGACTCTGACCAAATTATAGTGTTTCAGGTTGCGTTGGGAAATATTGCTTCCAAGGAGCAGATCCGGATCGAGCTTGTATATGCTATAGAACTCTCTGAAGACGAAGAAACCGATTCTATCCGCTTCCACCTTCCTCTTCACATAGCCGCGCGCTATGGCCAGGCCCCCACGTCCCCTTGTCTCCGAGAAATCCTTTCGCAAATCCCTTCTTCGCAACGGCTTCTTCCAAGTCTCTATTCATCAACATCACCATGAGCATAGAATCCATTGCCCCCATCTCAAAGATCGGCTGCCCGTCTCACGCGGTGTCGACGGAACTCGGGCCCGACCCGACACTCCCGAACTTCAAGGAACTCCCATTCTCCAACTACGCCCGCGTTTCCCTCTCCTCGAACTCTCCGCTCGACAAAGACTTTGTGCTGACGATCAAGTCTGCGGGTTTGGACGCCCCGCGCTGCGTTGCCGAGCTGCATCCTGTACCGTCGCACGACACTGTAGCGATGGCCCTCACCTTCGTCCCGCGGTTCAAGCTCCCCGACCTCGCGCGTCAAGAATTCATCTTGATCGTTGACCGCAGCGGGTCGATGCAGGGCGCACGCATCGCCGCCGCGCGTAAGGCTCTCGTCGTTATGCTACGCTCCCTACCGCACAAGGACTCGCTCTTCCAGATCATGTCCTTCGGCAGCCAGAGCAGCTCTCTTTGGGAGAGCGGGAGCAAGCCATACAACCAGGACACGCTGGAGGATGCGACCCGCCACGTAGACGGGATGCAGGCGGACTACGGCGGCACGGAAATCAGGAGCGCCCTCAGCGCGTGCTTTGCGGCGCGCAAGCTCGATCGGCCGACGAGCGTATTCGTACTGACGGACGGCGAAGCGTGGGATCTGGACGCGGTGCTCAGGGTGGTGAAGACCGCTGTCGCGGCGGCGCCGTCGAACGCGCCTTTGCGGGTGTCGGTGCTGGGGATCGGCGACGCTGTGTCGACGGCGATGTGCGAAGGCATTGCGCGCGTGGGGCACGGGACGTGCATGTTGGTCGGCGAGCAGGAGGCGAGCTTTACCGGCAAGATCGCCCGCCTCTTGAAGGCTTCAAGGACACCAGTCATTTCGAATATATCCGTCGATTGGGGGCGTCCTGCGGCGGGGATCGTGAAAGCAGCGGACGTTGAAGAGGATTTCGAGATGGTGGAAGAGTCCAAGGGGCAGACAAAAAAGACCCTGAACATATTTGACGTGGCTGTTGATCCCACTCAGGTCGACGAGACGCAGGCTCCTCCTCCGCCTCAAGTGGTGCTTCCCGCTCCCTCAGCAGTGCAACAATCGCCGTTCAAGATCCGCAACCTCTTCCCAGGTGTCCGGCTGAACGTCTATGCCATTTTGCAAGGTATTTCTACGTTCGCCTTTCTCATTTTTTCGTGATGTTAACCTATTCACTAGGTCGCAGCGTTCCCAAGACTGTAACCCTGCGAGGTTCTACCCCTGAAGGCGCAGAGATCGAGCTGCCCATCCCGGTTACGCTGAGCCACCTGCAGAACGATCCCAGTGCGCCCACCGCGATTCACGCCCTCGCAGCGCGCAAGATCATACAAGACCTCGAGGACGGACAACACGGGCTTCTCCCGACGCTCGCGAATGCGGACGACACGGACCTCCTTGCGCGCACGGTGAAGGCGAGCATTATCCGGCTCGGCAAGACCTACTCCATCGCGTCCAAGCACACGTCGTTCGTCGCCGTCGCCGAGTTGACGCCACGTACGCCGCTCGTCACTGAATATAGGGTGGCGGAATTCGAAACGCTGGCGCGCCTCAGCGTGGCGAAAGCAGAATCCCGGCGACGTGCGCGGGCACCTGCGTCTTTGATGGCACCCCCTCCGCCGCCGCCTGCGCCGTCGGGCGCCCCCCGTCGCCCACCCCGTCGCGAATCGCGCCTCAGCCTACAGGCTATATGCCCCCTGTAACCCGGCCGGACCTCAGCTCGTACAACTATAGTGCGGTGTCGTCAATGGTGCTGAGTGCATGCCGGTCAGCGTTGCCCCTGGCTATGGGAGCACGGCGGTACCAGTTCAGCGGCGCGTCTGAAGAATCGATTCAGGTGGCTGACTGCTTCGAGGACGAGGAGGAGGACGACTCGGACGACGACGCCATCGGCTTCTACCACCAATCCAGCACATCAGCATCAGTGCCATCACCGCGAACGGAAACGGAAGATCCCCTCGAAACCCTCGCGCGCCTGCAGTCCTTCGACGGCTGCTTCTCCGCTGCGGTCTTCGATTTTGTGAGCCTGAAAACAGGCATCGAAGCAGTGCGCGCTTTGTTTCCAGCCGGCGCTGGAGATGCGATTGTGGCAACCGTTCTGGCTATGGCGTTTCTTTCTGCGAAATTGGGCGCCGACGTCGAACGGGAGTCTTGGGAGGGGATGTATGAAAAGGCGAAGGAATATGTAGAGGAGGCTTTGGTGAGCATGGGTGCAAATGTTTCGGTGGAAGCACTTGAGGCGAAGGCCGTGAAGATGCTGGCTTGATAGCTGTAATTATATTCCTCCTAGTCACGGTCCATTGTAAGTAGTACTCTAACGTGGGATGACTCGAAAAAAAAAAAGGAAGTAAAAGAAAGAAAGAGAGCAGTGACTTTGCGGTTTGTTTGTTTTGGGAGCCAATGACCAAATAACCTCCTTGACCAAACTTGAAGAACCAATGAAGAACGGTTTGCACTGGGACCTGTTTGCTTCTCTCAACGGCATTTTTGCAGCGGATCGCACAGAGCCGATTATTGTTATGCTACCCAAAACATCCATCAGGGCCGCAACCAATTATTCGGGTCGTCCGTTGGTCGTCCCCAACCTTTGGCACGAACCTCATTTTTGACCGCAATTGAGGTGATTCGCGGAAATTGGGGCACATCTGCCTGCGGAAGACAATTTCCAGCTCTAAAGACGGTATTACTGTACTCGTGCTAGCCACTGACAAAGACGTCGACGAGAAAGCTTTCACAGAATTGCCAACTGTAGTTCCACCGCGGTCCTGAGGCTATTATCCCGAGAACACGGTGGGATACGAGATTGAAACTGTTCGATTTTATCGAAGGATGTCTCCTGCGGTCCGGAATCGACCTCTCGCTTAAAGTTTACGGATCGGTCCCAATCCACAGGCAGCCTCATTCCGGTTCAGAAACTGGCAAGCTATACCGACCGTCCTTCGCGGTGCCAACGCTCGCGGATTTCAGCTGTGTTCGGATAGGCGCGCCTTGCACTTACAGCCATCCCTATCTCCTTACCATCTCTGAATATTCTTCAAGTCTATACATTTCCCGTTCACAGTCGGTCACCGAGCCTGATGATGTTGATCATTTCCCAACGTTTCCCAACTTGTGCGATGACAAGCCCTTGGACTTCAAATCGAAGATAATTCTACATACGCTGCGAAGGTCACGGCGTCCCACGTTTGAAGATGACTTTCTTCAAAAAAAATTGACGCGCAAGCTCGGCGCTCGCGCGAGTCGCGCCATCACTTCGCTTAACCGATCTTGATGGGCACCGCCACCTGAGTCGATCAAACGACATGCTCCTCATTTTCGCCAACAAAAATGAGCTTTTATCCTCATAATTGCACAACAGATGATATATAGTAAGTGGCCGGATCAAAATTTTGCAGCACTACTTAACGACCTCAAGTTTGAGAAAGGAGACAACGACAGATGACTCAACTTCACTCAAGCTTTAGAATGAGCCACGTTCTGCCACGTTCTTGTACCAAATGACTTGCATATCCCAATCTACGGTCCCGGCAACGGGTTTCCAGCATGATGCTGTGCAGAACCCGTCTATATAAGCGCCTTCATTCTCTGATCAGGTCAACCATGTCCCTGTTCCAAGTTCCAATTTATGGCCTCTACTACTACTACCAGCAACAAGTGATATCCCTGCCCTTGCTGGGGGTCCGCGCCGAAGCTAGTATTAAAGAGCTCGCCGCCCAGGTGAAGCTCACGCAGACCTACGGCAACGATGCGACTTTTCCCATTGAAGCCAAATACTCCTTTCCCATCCCAGCGCGCGCTTCGGTCTGCAGCTTTGTCATGATCAAGCAGGATGGCACCCGGGTGGTTGGTTCTGTTCTTGAAAAGCAGGAGGCGAGGGAGACATACGATACCGCAGTTTCACAGGGGCAGCAGGCATCATTGATGGAGCAGCAAACTCCGGACGGTACGCCTCATTATACTCTCATCAACTTAGATGGTCTAACCAGGTTACCACAGTATTCCAGGTGTCGGTTGGAAACATTCCCTCGAACGAGCAGGTACAAATCGAATTGGTGTACGCCACCGAACTTTCCGAGGATGAAGAAAATGATTCTATCCGCTTCCACCTTCCCCTTCACATCGGGCTCCGATATGGGGAAGCACCCCAAGCGACGCAATCGACGTCCACTTCCTTCAAGCGCAACGTCTTCATTTCCTCGTCTTCCCCAACCCCATTCCTGACCCTCGCAATGAGCGTCGAAGCTATCGCACCGATCTCCAAGATCGGGTGCCCTTCGCACACAGTCTCCACCGAATTGGGACCCGACCCAAAGCTCCCCAATTTCAAGGAGCTCCCATTTTCCAATTACGCTCGGGTTTCTCTTTCCTCCGACTCTCCGTTGGATAAAGATTTTGTCTTGGCCATTAAATCTGCCGGCCTCGACACTCCACGCTGCGTCGCCGAGCTGCACCCCACGCACGACACCGTGGCAATGGGGCTTACTCTCGTCCCGCGATTCAAGCTCCCCGACCTCTCTCGACAAGAGTTTGTATTCATGGTCGACCGCAGCGGTTCGATGGGCGGAAGCCGCATTGAAGCCGCCAGGAAGGCGCTCGTCGTCATGTTGCGCGCTCTCCCCCACCAGGACTCATTATTCCAAATCGTGTCCTTCGGCAGCCGGACCACCTCTCTCTGGCCGCAAGGGAGCAAACCCTACAACCAGCAAACACTCGAGGAGGCGACGCGCCACATCGACTCGATGAGAGCGGACTACGGTGGCACGGAGATCCGGGGCGCGCTCCAGCACTGCTTCAAGGCGCGCAAATTGGATCGGCCGATGAGCGTGTTGGTGCTCACGGATGGGGACGCCTGGGATCTTGATGGCGTTTTAAGCGAGGTCAAGTCGGCGGTGGCGAATGCGTCGAAGAATGCGTTCCTGCGGGTGTCTGTGCTTGGCATCGGAAATTCGGCCTCGACGGCGATGTGCGAGGGCATGGCACGCGTCGGGAACGGGACTTGCATGATGGTCGGGGAGGAAGAGACGACCTTCACTGGGAAGATCGCACGTATGCTGAAAGCTGCCAAGACGCCGCCCATTTCTGATATCAGTGTCGACTGGGGACGCCCGGCTGCCAAGGAGAAGGAGAAGCTGGTCAGCATCCAGGATGATGACGAATTCGAGATAGTAGAACAAACCAGCGAGAAGAAGAAGACATTGAACATATTCGACGAGGGCATGGACGATCCTATGGAAGTCGATTCGAAGCCTGCGCCCCCGCCTCCTGAAGTCCTTCTTGCTCCCTTCTCACCGGTGCAGCAGGCACCATTCAAGATCCAGAACCTCTTCCCCAACATCCGTCTAAATGTCTATGCCATCCTCCAAGGTACGCTTTCTATCATTTCCCCATATATAGACAGACATCCCAACTGACGATGATTTTCAGGTAAAACCATCCCCAAAACCGTCACCATTCGCGGCACCACCGTCGACGGTGCGGAAATCGAGCTCCCCATCTCCGTCACTATCAGCCATCTCCAAAACGCCCCCGGTGCCCCGCCGGCCGTCCACGCGCTAGCGGCGCGCAAAATAGTCCAGGACCTCGAGGACGGACGGCACGCACTCGCCCAGACGCTCACGAATCCGGACGATACGGACCTCCTCGCGCGCACGGTCAAAGCGAGCATCATTCGACTCGGGAAGACGTACTCGATCGTCTCGACCCACACGTCGTTCGTCGCCGTCGACGAGTCGAAGCCCGCGGCGCCGCCGGCGCCGCCGGTGTACGCGTTGGCGGTGCCAGTCCCCGGACCGACGTTTGCGTTCGGCTCCGCTGGAGGAAGTATGAGAGGCAGAGGACGAGGAGGAATGTTCGGAGGAGGAGGACCAATGCCTCACTATGCCTTGGCTTCTGTGGCCCCCAGTGGTACGACATTTGGTGGCGGTATGGGGATGGGTGCCGCACGTCCTCCCGGTTCGGGTGCTAGCCTTTTCGGTGGGGCGCACGCTACCGCAGCTCCCACCTCTACGACATTTGGTGGGTCGAATGGTTATACGCCGGTCATGGCCAGTGCCGCAGGCTTCGCAGCGCCGCCACGACCAACCGATATAAACCGCGGGAAAGTTGCATCGCGACCCTCGCAAGCCTTGTTTGGTTCTTCTACGCCTGCCTCGTTCAGTTCTTCTCCACCGCAAGCTGCGCCCCCTCCCCCGTCTGCATCACTCTTCGGATATGGTTCGCCAGCACCAGCCGCAGGGCCTGCATTCACGAGCGACTTGATGTCGTTTGGCTCTGCGGCTCCTCGTCCGCCGCAAACCATGTCCTTTGGATCTGCACCACAGCAGCAATTCCAGCAGTTCACCGGATTTGCATCGCTGCAGATGGCGCCTGGCTCTGCGCCTCCTCCGCCGCAGGCCATGTCCTTTGGATCTGCACCACAGCAGCAATACCAACAGCAATTCCACCAGACCACTGGATTTGCATCGCTGCAAATGGCGCCTAGTTCTGCAGCTCCTCCGCCACTGCAGGCCATGTCCTTTGGATCTGCACCACAACAGCAATACCAGCAGCAATTCCAGCAGATCGCTCCATTTGCACCGCCGCAGCTGCAAGGCCAAGGAACCGTGGCGTCGTCGGACCCGCTCGAGGCGCTTGCTCGCCTACAGGCCTTCGACGGCTGCTTCTCCCTCGAGGTTCTGAGCGTCATCAAACTCAAGTCTGACATTCAGGCTGTCCGGAATGCGTTCCCCGCTGGCACGACGGACGGGATGGTCGCGACGGTTCTTGCCATGGCGTTCCTTTCTACAAAGCTGGGCGCCGGCGTAGACCGCGACTCGTGGGAAGGAATTTATGAGAAGGCGCAACAGTATGTCGAGACGGCTTTGCGGAATATTGGCGTTGCCGAGACGACAGACGTATTGGAGGCCAAGATCGCCCAAATGCTTGCTTGATTTGGCTTGTACTTACTTTTTTTTTACATGTATGTGATACCAAGCAGGAATTTGTAAGAATACATATATTAAATTGCACAATCACGATCCAAAAGGTAGTTGGAAAGATAAGAATTCGTGAGTGTAACTCCATACAAGTGCATTTCGGGATTGTGGCAGTGCATTTCTTCGTTCCAACTTCCACTGTTCCAGCAACATTTTACTTGACAGTCCTGACTCCTCACCATTTCAATCTCAAAGCGGTTTCAGAACTAGTGAAATCTATTCCTGGCTTGGTCTGGCCGAGATGCTGCGGACTGTGCATGCTTTCAAACAATGATTTCCTTCCCGACGTACTCAGCAGGAATTACGATGTTTTTTTGGGACCGCTGGCGTCTAATCTGCTGTTCAACACACGGAAACCGCTCAAAAAGAAATGTTGAACAGGGCTATCGCCTGGTAGATATTGAGAAGAGCATCCCCCAGTCCCCCTCATTCCCCCGCGGCGGTGCATCCAACCGAAAATCCACAAAAGGCGCGCGGCGAGTAGCGCGGCGTCCCGGAAAATTCTCATTAGTTTCGTGGCTTCTTGGACTTGGATCTGTCAGCGCTCAGTGCTTGTGCTCAGTCAGCCGACTCAGGATACTATCAGTCAGCATTTTGGCGCAATCTTATCGTGAAGTGTTGTTACCTGCTTTATCATCAATGGGAGCCACACCGTAAAGAACATTATTCAAAGCATATAATTGGGGTGGCCGTTCAACCTATTTAACCAGCTGCATCCCAAGTTTCAATTCACAATTTACATTTCCATCTACATGTCGCCCCTCATTGCATTCATTATAGGAGCTGGCCGAAACATTGGCGAACACACGGCGGCCACGCTGAAGGCCAAGGGTTTTAAGGTCGCTCTTGGCTCTCGCAAGCCTGACGTAGACCAGCTAAAGAAGGACGGGTATTTTCCTGTCTCCGTCGATGCTGGGAGCCCCGGAAACTTAAAAGCCGCATTTTCCCAAATTACGAGGGAGCTGGGGGGTCCGCCGAATGTCGTGATCTTTAACGGTAAGCTTTTCTACTATAAACCTAATCGGAAGCGTCAATTAAATGCATTTGCTTAGCCGCAACTTTCGTGGCGCCACCTGTTCCCGACGACCCACTCACTCTTTCTGTGGAGTCCTTCAAACAGCAGACGGATTTTGGTGTGGCCGTCTATGCCGCGGCGCAGGAGGCCCTGCAAGGGTTTCGCTCTGACATCCACAAGGGCGCGCTGAAGACGTTCATCGTGACCGGAAACCCCCTCCCATGGGTTCCTGCCGACAAGCCTCTCTGGCTTGGTCTCAGTGTCGAGAAGCTCATCAAGTGGCGTTTGATGGAGTATTTCTCCGTTGCTTATTCAAAAGAACAAGCTCGGTGGGTAGAGCTTACTTACCGACGTTTCAACCATGCTTAATTTTTGGGTATAGCTTCTATTACGCAAGCCTAGTCGGCGAGACCGGGGGCATTGTTGATCCCATCTCCCCCTTCTTCACGAGTGGTCCCCAGCATGCCCAGGTGTATTTGGACTTGATCACTCGGGCGGACCAGACCGATTGGGACTATCGGTGTGTATTTTTGTATCCTTGTGGTTCGAGACCCTTATTTCCTCTTCATTAGATTCACTTTGGACGGTAAAAAGTGGACCAAGTAGAGAAAGAAGCAATGAAGAGAAGATATTTGAAGTAATTAAACCTGTCTGCATATACTCTGGGAAATCTATTGGTGTCCACGATCTTTGAAAAGACCATTCGAAAACGCAGCTTCATTTAATTTATATTCTTACCATCCGGTCAAAGCGCTAAATAGCCACCGTGATCGATCACGCATCAAAGCTCACTTGCTTCTAGTAGGCAGGGAGTACGTATTACGGACGTGCAGACTTTGAATGGTCGACGTCGTAGGCGGAATTGAAGCACGGTGCCCATAAACAAAATAAAAAATGTAAATGTATTCGCATTAATATTCGCATTAATATTCGCCTCGCGGTATTCTTTAGAACGGAAGGGGCGCATTTCATTTGAGCCTCTAGCTTCTGCGAATCAGTTTTCGATAAATGAGACGAACAACGGACTTTTCGGGATCATTGTGGCGGTGCGTCTGCCGAAAACGTTCCATAGCGCGTGCCGCGGCGGCGGCTTATGCGCGGCAATCCTTCTTGGTGACTGCATCGTTCTGGTTCCCTTTGGCCTCCATAATCAGTACCACAGCAGCACATCCACAATTTCACCGAATTTTTGGACGAAGAGCGCACTTGATGTTCCACTGCTGCTCTCCGACTGAGCCACATCGGTCTCACAAAAGCGACGGCGTTGAGATCATCGCCCTTCAATCCTTCATTCTCTTTTTCAGAAAAGCGCATCTGGTCTGACCTGGAGAGAAGAACTCGCACTTCTCGGTCCTTCGCTCGTTCCAGCTGAAGATCTCTGTGGCGAGAGTCCTAAGTCGTTCAAGCAGCTCCAAGGGTGATAAGGACCATCTCCTGGAAGCCTGATAAATTCGGGGCCCACCGACTGAAGGGCGACTATTTCTTGCAAAGAGATCCTTTGCCTTTGCTTATCGCTGGCGACGGCCCAATGGCAATGACGAACAGTGTATTGGAGCAGGTGAGAACGTGTAGAGAACACACGGAGGGCACACACCTTGTAACCCAACTCTTTTTGAAATCTGCCACGCAATCATCGGCTACCCGGGGCTGTGACTCGGAAGAGTCACAATTGCGGCCCCGGAACGACAGCAAAGCCTGTCTTACTCCAACTCGCCCCAAATCGGAATTCGTGATCTAACCTTTGAATTGACGCGCGACGCGCCTGCCCATACATCTTTTTACGTCCCTCACCCCATTTCCCTCATGCTGGCCAAAAATTTGGGCCAGAATATTCCCCAGGAGCGGCCACCACAACAAAATTTACAGGCGCTAATTGGGGTATTTGCATATTTCCCTGCGATTTCTCAACTCACCACCCTTCCTCAGCGTGTCAACTTCCTACGCAAGAGTCCCATTGGACAACAAAACCCGGGCGAGCTCGATGGTCTTGTAAATCAAATCCAGCTTTTGAGCAACCACGGTCGGTCTGTTTCCATTGTTTGTTGGGCCCTGTTCTCATGGCTCGATGCAAGGTCGAATCCAAACCCAGCAACCTCTGATGGACGGTCGTGCCATTGCCAATGGCGCAGGTTCTTCAACCGTCGCCCTGGCCCCGGTCGCATTCACTCCAGACCAAATCAACGCCCTCAGAGCCCAGATGCATGCTTTTAAGCTCATTAGCAGAGGTCTCCCTGTTCCAGACAACATCCAACAGGCGTTGCGAGTCCCTGACCCTGCAGATGACCAGGACTCCGAGTCCGCGATATACCCATACAACACGTACAAGCACCCATTCACCCATCTTGAACGAACCACTGACGGCGATCCCAAACTGACTGCTCGTCTTCAACGCCTAATGATCCCCGCCATCATGCCCTTGGGACTGGATGCTCGTCAAATCATTGAAGAGCGAGATAGGTTCATCGAGGCGCGTGTGCAGCAGCGCATTCGAGAGCTCGAATCCCTTCCGTCTACAATTGGCAACGGTGGATTTACCACCGGTCTAGACCCACAAGACATCATGATGCGCGATAAGGAGAATTCTACCTCCAACCCCTTCACAGTTCCAACTCTCATCAGCAACACATCACACGGAAAGATTCGCGCTCTGATTGAGCTGAAGTCCCTCCGCCTCCTTGACAAAAGACGCCTCCTTCGCTCCCAAGTAGCCGAAACTCTTGTCCACGGATCTGTCCTTCCTTTGAACCGCCCCGACTTGCGCCGCTTTCGAAAGCCGACAATCCGCGATGCCCGTATTACCGAACAGCTTGAGCGCAAACAGCGCATCGAACGCCAGCGCCGTGCAAACTCGAAGCACGTTGAGCAACTCAACGTCATTTGCGGGCACGGACGCCAAGTCGTTGCTGTCAACCGCGTCGCACAGGACCGCGTTTCGCGGCTTGGGCGTTCGGTGATCAACTTTCACCAGTACGCTGAGAAGGAGGAGCAGAAGCGGATGGAGCGCATCGCGAAGGAGCGTATCAAGGCGCTCAAGGCGGACGACGAGGAGGCGTATATGGCGCTCGTCGATGGGGTCAAAGACACCCGTATCACGCAGCTTTTGCGGCAAACCGACTCCTACCTCGATTCGCTTGCCCAGGCCGTTGTATCTCAGCAGAACGAGCACCGGCCCATGGACATGCGGTTCGAAGTAGAAAATGGGCCGGCGACGGAGGCGATGTTTGGTGCCCAGATTGCGGCCGACGAGTTCAAGGAAGGCACGTCCGCGAAGGTGGATTACTATGCTGTCGCTCATCGGATCTCGGAGAAGATCACCAGACAGCCTTTGTCGCTTGTCGGGGGGACTTTGAAAGAGTACCAGATCAAGGGCTTGCAGTGGATGGTGAGCTTGTATAACAACAATCTTAACGGGATTCTGGCGGATGAAATGGTACGTTCTTTGCGCCGATTCCCTACCCAGCATTCATTTTTTTGCCAGGGTCTTGGGAAGACGATCCAGACGATTTCCCTTATCGCGTTCCTCAAGGAGTCGAAGAGACTTCCTGGACCATATCTCGTCATCGTTCCCTTGTCGACAATGACCAATTGGTCCGGAGAGTTTGCTAAATGGGCGCCTTCTATCAAGGTGGTCGTTTACAAGGGAAATCCAGTGCAGCGCAAGGCTCTTCAAGGGGACCTGCGCGTCGGCCACTTCGAGGTCTTGCTGACGACCTACGAGTACATTATCAAGGATCGTCCGATTCTCTCCAAGATCAAGTGGTTACATATGATCATCGGTCAGGAGTTTGCGATTCTTCCTGAATATACTAACGAATGCACCAGACGAGGGTCACCGTATGAAAAACACTCAAAGCAAGTTGAATGTCACTCTCACGACATACTATCACTCCCGATACCGTCTCCTTCTCAGTGGAACGCCTCTCCAGAACAACCTGACGGAGCTGTGGTCCCTGCTCAATTTCGTCCTACCCAAGATCTTCAACTCTGCCCAGTCATTCGAGGAGTGGTTTAACACGCCCTTCGCCAACTCTGGCACTGGCGACAAGATCGAGCTGGACGAAGAAGAGGCGCTTCTCATCATTCGTCGTTTGCACAAGGTGCTGCGGCCGTTCTTGCTCCGGCGTCTGAAAAAGGACGTTGCAAGCGAGCTCCCCGACAAGGTGGAAAGGGTTATCAAAATCCGCATGAGCGCGCTGCAGAGTCAGATGTACAAGCAGATGAAGAAACATAAGATGATTGCGGACGGCAGCACCAAGAACGGGTGCGTTGCCGGATTTAAGTTCTCTCTTTATGAGCCTGACTTTCATTCGGATGTAGGAAAAGTGGGGTCAAGGGATTGTCCAGTGAACTGATGCAGTTCCGCAAGATCTGTCAGCACCCTTTTCTCTTCGAGAGCGTCGAGGACAAAGTGAACCCCGGCGGTCTCATCGACGACAAACTCATCCGCACCTCCGGCAAGATTGAATTGCTCAATCGTGTTCTTCCGAAGTTCTTTGCTACTGGACATCGAGTACGCAATTTCCCCCTTTTCGTTTGCCTGTTTCATCAATTTCTCAGGTCTTGATCTTCTTCCAAATGACCAAGGTTATGGACATCATGGCGGACTTCTTGACCATGATGGGTTGGAAGTTCCTTCGTCTAGATGGGAACACCAAAACCGAGGAGCGCGCGAACTTTGTGCAACTGTTTAATGCGGAGGGCTCCGAGTATAAGATCTTCATCCTATCAACTAGAGCAGGAGGGTTGGGTCTCAATTTGCAAACCGCAGACACAGTTGTTATGTTAGTGCTAGTGCCTTTCTCACTGGTCGACGCTCATCGATTTTTTTTTTACCACTCAGATTTGACAGTGATTGGTAAGCAACTGATGGCAATTTTTTCTGCGGCGACTAACACTTTCCTGCTTCCCAGGAATCCTCATGTCGATCTACAGGCTCAAGATCGTGCCCATCGTATTGGGCAGACCAAGGCCGTGCTCATTCTTCGTTTCATCATGGAGAAAAGTGTTGAAGAAGTCGTACATCAACGTGCACGCCACAAACTTGGCATCGACGACAAGGTCATTGGAGCCGGTGGCTTTGATAACAAATCGACTCCGGAGGAGCAAGAGAAGTTTTTGGTTAGTATAACATCTCTTTCAAATCCGAAGATCAATTGACGCGCCAATAGCGATCAATCCTCTTAGCAGATCAAGAGGAGGAGAATGAGGAAGCTGGCGATATGAACGACGACGAGCTGAACAGACTCATCGCGCGGACCGAGGAGGAGGCCGAGCTGTTCCGTGATATGGACATGAAGCGAGAGCGGGACGCGCTCGAAAACTGGCGCGCTCAGGGTCACCGTGGCAAACCTCCTGCTGCCTTGATACAATTCGAGGAACTTCCGGAATGCTATCAGAAGGACGAACCATTCGAAACCACCACTGTTATGGAGGAGCCAGCCGAGGGCCGTGGACAGCGGCGCAGAAAGGTCGTCAGGTACGATGATGGGCTTGACGACGAAGATTGGGCCATGGCGAGTATCAGTATAATCGTTCACTGGTGTCTCTCGCTTATCTTCATCGTTTATTACAGGCTCTAGAGGATGGAGAAGACGTAGAAGAGCTTGCAGACCGTAACAGGAAGAGAGGAAAGAACAAGCTCCCCATAGACGTTGAGGTTTCGGGTCGGAGCATGCCAGTCTCGGATTTCGGCTCGCGCGCGCGGAAGGCGAGTGTACCTGATTATGCGCGCTCCCCTGGTAGCAAACGGAAACGTGCGGTCAAATCCGCGACGCCCTCCGTTAGTGAGGACGATGACGATGGTCATCAATCGGTCGGTGCTTTTAGCCGAGTTTCCTCCTTGATTTATGTTTTATTGTGTTCCAGAAACGCCGCAAAGCACCGAAGACCAATCGCAATGACGTTCTCCCCGCTGTCAGAGACAAGATGAAGAAAGTCTTCAGCGAGTGCTATCGCGCAGTTGTGGGATGCGAAGACACCGACGGTCGGAAACGATGCGAGCTATTCCGAGAGTTGCCTGCTAAACACGTAAGTCTAGTAAATAGACCTCATTCCTCTTTCATTGAACCGTCGTTTGCCTAGGAATACCCCAATTACTACCAGCTAATCACCGAGCCGATTGCGCTTTCCCACCTGCGGAAGCGAGCAAGCGGGACGTACTACAAGGACATGCAGCACTACCGTAACGACTGGACGCTCATGTTTAATAATGCGCGCACGTTCAACGAGGTGGGGTCGTGGGTGTACATCGATGCAGTCGAGATGGAGAAGGTCCTTGACGCGACGTTCAAGCGCCTCACAGTTGGGTCAGGACTGCCTGGGACGCAGCCGAATGCGGGGGATGGATTGTCGGCATCGAACGAATCGGCGGTGATGGAAGAAGACGACGGCCAGCCTCTGCCGTCGAAGGGCCGCAGCTCAATGCGGCAACAGGTCTTCAGTGATGAAGAATACTTGACGTCAAGCGAAGACGATTGATTATGACTTTTCTGGCCTTCTCGTCTGTTATGTGTATCTGAATCAGAGTCAGATGTTTTGCCATGTACACGTATGTAGTACAACATTATGCACCATGTTTGTTGTGAAAAAAAAATCAGCGAAAACCCTCCCGGTGCCAGGCTGGCAATATCCCCCAATGGAACAAAAAAAATACTATTCCGCCTATTCAAGACACAATTTTTATAACATCGCTCATACTGACTCACCGCTCGATCCATCCGAAGACATGGGGGCGGGCGAGTGTGTGTAACGAGTTTCGCTGTTCGTCAGGTCCCAGGGGGACTGGAATGTATCGCAGGATTTTTGTCCATTGATTTCACTACTGCAACACCACCACAAGTTATCTTCCCGGAATTTCCGAACCGGTGATTTAAAAAAGGCCCAAGGGTTGTCCGAAGAGCCAGGACTCCCGGGAGTATCCGGGCAGATGAGAACTCGAATCACGACGGAAAAACAGTTGCTAGAATTCGGATGAATGAGTACCGGCGGGGAAGCGCTATGGAATAGACCAACGTGCGGTAATCTTGCGGTCCACAGGGGGTTTGCCACAACACAAATGATTAATTAAATATGAGGACTCCAACTTCATTGACGGTCTTCAAGTTGGCCAATGGGATGTCTTGCTAATCTTGTAGCGGCGGCGGTGGAGGCCTAGACGTGCCATGCCAGCATATCTAAACGTTCAGGAGCGCCCAGAGTGAACAAAGAGAGTACATACTAATGAGGAAAGTTGAATGCATGTTGTGGGCCTGGCGCCGGACTTTGAAAGAGGCTGGACTTGGCAGATTTTGACACCAGCTGGGAATATCCGGCAGTCGATTTATCTGTGAATGCTTAGGTGAGTCGAATGAGGTTTACAGTAATACCTTGTAACGGTTCAGAAGTTCAGAACATTAAAACGGGCCGGGGCAAACGGCTGCTCGGCGCTACTGATCGCCGTTAATCGGCATGTATGGAGCGGTACGGTAAAGGTCCTTCAGTGGTGGCTACTATGATTCCAAAACAGAGGACGGTCTACTGTCCATAGGTGGGGTTTTTTTTTTTTTTCACATATGGAACTTGAAGGACCCCTAAATTCGGACCGTCTTTCCGATGACTGCTTCTGCAGCCATTTCGACCAAAAATTCGGAGTCTCATCTTGGCCTCATCTCACCCACAAGCCCACCTCCCTGTATCCTCTTCTCTAGTTAAACTCTAGTCGAACTGGATTAGCTCGACGCTTTCAAAGTCCGACGGTCTGCAGCTGAATTCCCGGCTTTTGCTGACCAGTGACCAGTCAGACTGGCCCTGTCAATGACCACTCGCTCGCTGCAAATTTCTCACCGCTACCCCGGCGCGCTGGTCCGAGTACAAATTCCATTATGGGCCTCGACTCGCGTTCGAGCTTTCCTTGATTCAGCAGACATACTCCACTTCGTCCGACTCCATTCCTCTGGCAATCTTCATTATATATTTTGACCTATTATTTTCTCGCATATAACTGGTCAAACTACGGCAGCGATTTCTGGGCTCGACCAGGATTCAGACTAAACTAGAATGTGCGTACGCAACGCGACTAGCCAGAACGATCTCCATTGCGATCATAATGTTCCTGGACATTGCCTACTAGCCTCAGTGAGCCATTCCCTTCAAACTACGTCGATGACGGAGGAATAGAACTAGGTGTGCCTCAGATAACGATGACAAAAAGCCCATAAGGACAGACTGACTTGCCTCGGTCGCGGTCTGGGTTGGCGCCACTTTCAAATGCAATCTATTCTTCTCGTTCCCGACGGCGAGTCACCTTTTAGGGACTGTATCTTGCAACATGGATGATTAGGGTTCCACAAGTCTCGTATCTTTGGCCTCAATGTATGTTTTAGGCTAATTCACAATTACAATTCTCCATTCTGACAGCGAGCCAAGAAGCAGTTCGGTCGCCGATGAGGTAGA
>JARJLF010000827.1:0-128935 GCA_029378395.1 Mycena leptocephala
GCCACAGTGCGTGTTTGGATCCTCATTGATGATCCTCGTGTAGCTTCACTAACATCGCCGTTCTGTTTAATCTAGCATTACTTTAGCATGATCCGGGAAGCCACAGTGTGTTTGGATCCTCATTGATCTTGGGCTGACTTGTGCACATCACAGATTCAACTCCGTTCAACCAGAAGATTAATCAGTCCATGATCAACTGATTAAACGTTCGCATTTGTGAGGATCCCAGATTCAACTGTGTTCAACCGCCAAGGAAATCAGGATTAATCCGAAGGTATAGCATAGTGCAATTGTTGGTACGCACCTGTATTTTCCATCAGTGAGGTAGTTACCGGTTTAATCAATCAGTGCTTGAGTACGATTATGTGTTGAGACAGCCGTTGCTTAAGCAAACTTCATATGGTTACTGTCCCACGCACCGATCACGAGGGCAAGAAGATCAGTGCTGGGTAACGACTGGAACATCTGGTTGCGATTTTGGCTGATGCTGCCAAAGGAGGTTTCGGACTTGGGATTTTCACCCTCCATTGCTTGTGCGTACTTTCAGAACCATGAATTGAGAGACCCAACTTGCTTAGAGAAAGTTGCACCATTTTCAATTCTGAATCGAATGAGCCTGATTTCTTTTTCGGCAGTAAGTTGATCTCATTCAACTTGCAATTGAAAACTATCCATCTTTGTCTATACGACTTTTGACACTTTTTTTGAGGGTACGGGAGGACAAAACGCAAGTCAAAACCTCCTTTGGCGGCATCAGCCAAAATCGCACCAAAGATCCCAGCCGCTTCGCCAACCGTGATAAGCGCAGCCACGTGCTTGGCGAACGCGGTTGGTCACGAGCGTAGGCTGATCCAATTGGAGAAACGGCAGCGCACGTGACTATTTTGAAGCCTCAAAAGGAAGCAGCCCGAGAATTTCCTCAGTGGGATGGCCACCCCGGATCAACTTTGAGAGGCAAAGTTTGAGATATGGGTAAAAACATTAATTTGCTCAGAGAAATTTCGCTGGCGTGCCTTTCTCGATAAGTTCTACTACATTGTTTGGGGACTTTGAGCATAACTCAAGAAAGACGTCAAAATTCCCAAATTCCTCCCACCATTTTGTGGAACAACCACTACATTTTGTGGCTGAGGTAGTGGTTTAATTTTTGAGCCGCAATCACTGCTATTTCCCTTTTCCCACAAAATTCCAGATCACCCACTATTCATTTTGAGGATCTGATTCTATCCTAATATTTTTGCAATCAAAACCCTTGCTGGGAGTGGACATTACTTGGTGAGCACTCATTGGGAAATTGTTTCGCATCCAGCTTGCAACCTGAGCCGAGATATCATGCATAGCTTTGCAGTGCCACAGGAAGCCGGTCCGACCGATTTTGGATTTCTAGACAGGGTTTCACTTGGTTTCAATGTAGCTCTCATTTCTTCATGAATTGTGAAATAGAAAAGGTCGACCCCCCCACAATTACATGCTATGAAGAAGACTGTCACTTCAAATTCATCGAAATTTGGCTTCCGAATTTTCGTTGCTTGAAATGATCGCTTCACCATTTTCGGCGGATTCGGTCCGTATACACTAAACACGTCATGCGCGTCATGGCTCCTTTTCAAATTTTATTTCTCGCCTTTCTTTTGAGTGCGGACAACGAGCCGTACGCCTTCGGACCGATCCACCGCTCGCGTGGACCCCCCCCTCCCCCCCCATTTTGAAATTCAGGGGATTTCTGACCATGATATCACGAACTTTCTGTCCGCCCACTTCTTGGTTGTATGCAAAAAAAAAGCTGCGGCAAGAAATGTAATCATGTGTCAAGGTATTTAAGCACGCACACAACTTGAGTACAGCGCTCACCCGAAAATGAGCTGGAATTCGATTTTATAACACAATCTTATCATTTTCGCGTACTTGTAGACAAGCCGGGCTTTCACACATCGATTTCGACCCTAATTCGAGTTGGGGCACGAAATCGGAATCGGGAGGCACGAGAAATCGAGATTTGACAACTTTGTGATTGCACTGAGCCAGAGTAGAATCTGGAATGCAAAAGGGAGATATAGAGGCTTGACAGGCTGGCTTGACAAGGAAAATCGGCCGATGTCGCATCGGTCAGAATTTCGAAATGGCCCCGGCCGGCTCTTCAAATGGGCACGTGCTGGCAAAGTGGTTCGTTTTGATCAGAGCCAAACAATCGACAAACATCGAACGACTTCTTTTCTCCCTCTCCCTCTGCCCATACTGGTGCCTCTATCTATAATGTCCAGCGACCCTCCTTTCGTCCGCACCATCCATCTAGACGCTGGCTCGTCTTCCGCCCACGATATGGCCTTTGCCACAGACCAGCCGCCACAGGACGACAGCCCCAACGCGGACACCGATGCCAGTGAATATAGAGAAAGATAGTCACTTCCGGTTCCCGGATGATTCGGGTGGAAATCGTGTGCAGCTCGAAGTCGGACCATTGGAGATGCGTATCTTCTATCACAGTTCATCCAGCGCCCGATAAATCGATAGCACAGGATATTATTCAACGATGTGCATAATGATAGCAATATCGTAACATCTTAAGAGTAGAGGCTTGGTATTCACGGCAAGCGCATGAGTGTGCAAAGAGAAGTATAGGCACAGCACTGGATCAGACAATATTCAATCAACTGTATCATGTATGTAAAAAATCAACGGGGCGGCCAAATTAGGTCCCGGGCAGCTGGATAAATAGGACCAATACGAGGTTGATTTGTTGAAGCGTCTGACACAGTGCGTCCCGCTGCACGCCGCCGGATGAAGGAAGGGAAACCAGGTGTGTAAGTACGCACTTCCAGCTCGTCGGTCACTGCTCACTCACCCGCGCTCGCATCTAGCTCATCGCGCCGGCGTGCGCAAGCGCATCAAGCGCCAAGTACCGATTCGAGCGCTGTGTCGGGCGCTCGGGGGAATACCCCTTCAGTTATGCCCCTTCCCATCAGTTTTCACAGTTTTCATTCTCTACAGGATGAATCGAGAGTACGAGGTATTTCGCATTGACTCTGCTAACTAGGCTGGTACTGGTTCAACGGTAAGTCTGCGTTCATCTGCATTTGGGTTGATGTTCAAAGCCCCAACATCTAGCTGGCGTTTTCCAAAATGTCCCGCGGTCACCTTGCCCAACCTTCCCGCGACCGATGATACACTGATAGATAATCCGCGTAACCCTATAGATAAACATCGTTTGATTATAAAACCAGTAAACGACATTTGTAGTGTATGCACTCGTGCTTCCAGCCGAAGCGATGCGAAGGCATATCGTGTAGCCATAATACCTTTGGTCCATAATGTGAGAAATTTATTTTTTAAAATTGAAAGTTTCATGTGCCTACGCCGGAGCGAAGGGAAGGAACGTCTTGTAGTACAGTATATTTACTCTCTTCCTCCGAAAATTGAACCAGACCACCAGTTATCCGCTCTCGCTGAGACGGAATGAAATGTGTTGGCTGAGGAGAATGTTCGGCAAAGGCCCAGGGACATCCGCCAATATTTCCCCGATTATTCGGCCAGGATTGATGCATGAGCTGGGATTTTATTGCCCAAAGTGTTGAGTACGATGTCTGGGGAATCCGCCTTCCACCCAAACCTTCACCCGAATCTCGTTGCGTTCCTGAAGTTTTCCTCGGCAAAGTCTTGAATGCAGAACTATGGGCGGAGTCACCACAGAATAATGGGAAGGAAGGTTCATGAAATGTGGGGGAGACAAGCAGTCCCAAAACACAGTGAAGGACAAAGTGAGGAAAATACAAGAAAAGAAAGTCTCCGAGACAGAGGGGTGTCCCAATGGATAATTTTACGTCTTTCGAGGGCCAGTGAATAAAGATTTAGCGTGTCCAAAAGAAGCACAGGACAGCGTGGGATGGTTTGGAAAGCAACCTGGGCACTGAGAAAGAATCTGAGGAGACAGGTTGAACTGAAATTTCGCTGGCTATCACGCCAAGCAGACCCGGTCAAAATCCGGGTTGAAATTGCTGCATAGAGTTCAATTCACTGCGTTTAAGGCGGGTCTAAACTTGGACGCCTAGCCATCGGCCTTTAGCCGGTGATGTGGCTAGACGTTGCTAGGCGGCCATCTGTTCCTCTTCCCGTTCCCCTTTGGGACTTAAATGGGAAAAATGGCGGAAATTCGAATTCCTCATCTATATAGGAGCACAAGATGCTCCGTCGCTTCGCTCTGGCAAGTGTGAAGATCGTATTTAAAACACGTTTGAATTGAGCCGGATATAAACTGCGGAACAACGAGGACGAGGTATGCCTGATCCGCCTCACATAAGTGGGCAATTGGACCAGCAAATTTTGAACAGTGAATGATAGAGTGAGCAGAAAGGTTCCCGTCCAGGAATTGTGGAAAGTGGGTATGATCGGTGAAGTGTGTGTTACCGTCCGCGAGAGAACCTCGGTTGAAGCGTGACCACATGGACGCCCGGAAGTTAATACAGGCAGTAGATTTTAATCCAGCGATTTTGTTTCCGGGACGAGCCGAGCGTTGTCTCTGAAAGAAGTACAGGGATAGCCCTGCACTGAGACCGACCACTGATTTTGTGCGATGGTTCCGTTGCCGCGCAAAACTGAAAGGCTGTCGTTCTCTCGACAGACACTAACGGGCGAACCGGGACAGTGACACACACGTTGACAGGACCACGATATATTCCTAGAGGCGAGATCACCAGGCTACAAGCAACAGGAGGGATATACAGGTGGGGGATGTCGGGGGTTTTACGTGTGGTACAGAAAGTAAGGTAAATGTCAGCTATATATATATAGGAGGAGGTAATCCTGTGTGGGGCTATGTAATGATCATTGGCTGTACTGTAAGTCCGAGCAGTTGGCTGTGCTGTAAGTCCGAGCACTGCCGAAGGCTATACAGATGACGTGTGAGGATGGCATCCTTACAAAAACGAACCAATGCAAATCAAGGCCATCGATTAAAACTCGGGCGCTGCCAGTAATAAATAGCCAAATGTGATTAATTCACGAGTTCCCGGGAGTCCGAAGGGTGACATGAACTGAATCAGGCAAAGAAGTCAGATAGCTGAAGAAGGTGGCAGCGCGCAGTGCAGAGAGTCCGGTATCTTCATAGTTAGCTTGAGGACCGCTAATGAAATTTATTTGATTTAAGAGCGGTAGCCTGGACACGCGATAACCAGCACCAGCATCGAAAGCAGAATCGATAGAGCACTTTTGAGGTTGACCCAGAGTAGAGGAATGTCCCAACAGCAACGGACGGAGCGTCATTGATCATGAGCAGAGTCATTTGTTGAAAATCCAGTGATTTGAGCACGAGGAAAAATTTCTGTTCGAAGGAAAGCCGATCGTTTATATATCAAGAATCTTCGGAGGGATTGCGTGGTCCCCGGCCTGATAAGAATATTGATGGGTTACGCCGTAGGCAGCAGCAACTGCGCTGAACTGCGACCTGTCGAGAATCAACTGCGCGTAGGTCAGCTGCTCCGTTACAAATGAAAAGGCTGTGTTAAAAAACCAAGAAAGTCGAGGACAGAAGGAGTTAAACCAAGAGAAAGAGCAGAGAGAAAGCGAAAGGAGAATGGACATATGGAGATGTTGCACCGCCGAACGAGCATTTTGTTAAAGAACGGTTAATAACGAGCCCATAATATACTCACAATTCATGGTAGAGAATCAACTACAGCACAGGAGCTGTAGGGGACCGCCTAGCACACGCTGTGTCGAGGCGCGCCGTTGTACGTAAACATCCCACGTCCAGGCGGTCGCCACCGGACCTCGGCGGGCCTAGACGGCGCTGCGGCTTGGGAGCCAAAATTAGCCCGTCTAGGCACTGCTTGACGTAAAACCTTGCCAAGCCATCGCCTAGCCATCACCTCAGCGGACCTAAACGTGGGCAAGTTTCGGAGCTGGTTTAACGCAGTGATTTACCGATTCGATGCAAAACTCGACACGCCAAGCCGTGGTTGAATTGCAACTGTTTGGATGGTAGCGCAGAGTCCTCAGCTTTCCTGGAAAGCAACCGGGGCGCTGAAGAAGAATCTGAGGAGACAGTTCGAACTAAGATTTCGCTGGCTATCACGCCAAGCAGAAGCGGTCAAAATCTGAGTTGGAATGATATTAGCAACATAAGATACAGCCATTCCACGGTCCTTGCAAATTATTTTTCGGCCGGGACGATTTATTTTTTCCAGATTTTTATACCTTTTCTGAGAGACATTCCCGCCTCCCAGCCCCACTGCGAGGTCCGAGGAATCGGGACTTCGGGATGAGAGCTGCTGTAATTTTATTTGTTTCACTCCGTTATTTCCCTTCGCTTTGGTTCCAATACGGGTATCTATTTTTTCCTTCTGGCTGGGTTTTTCGGCTTCAAGGAACAGCCATGAAGTGAACCGACGGTGAGGAAGAAAAGGACCCGGGAGGATATTGATGACTCGGTGGATATCGACGCGGGCAAGCCAGAAAAGCGGGCTAAGAAAGCGAATGTAACGGGAACAAGCAAGTCGGCCGAAGCATCAAAGAAGGATGTGGACGCTTACAAATCGGGAAAGCTTACTGTAGTATTTCGTTCAAATCGACAGTCACGCGTCACGCGGTTCTAGCAGCTCACTCATTGCGAACATTTCTCTCGCATTAGATTCCGCCCAGAGCCATTATTGCGTTTTCCGCAAGACATTCAATTTGAAATGTGTGCTTCAATGACCTTGCATTCAAGCCATTATCACATGTTCCATTCCTTTTGAAACATGTGCTTCAAGGGCCTTGCATTTAAGCCATTATCGTGTTTTCCATTCATTATGAAACACGTGCTTCAAGGGCCTTGGATTTCAGCCATTATCGTGTTTTCCATTCAATGACCCTGGGGGGGGTTATTATACTCGCGTGGTCCACAACATGAACAACGAGTCTACCGAAGACAAACATGTAGGAACATATGGGTGGCTGTCCATACATAAACCTACAAGATGCCAATGGAGCACACATCTATTCCCAGCGCGTCTTGAGGCGGTGTAAAGGGATGGATGGAGATCCCGGGAACCAGTGAAGCATCCGAACCCACATCCAAATCAGACCGCGTTTGGCCGAGATTCCCGGCACGCTGAAGGAAAGCGCGAAGCTCGACGGTGCAGCTGCGCTGGCAGAGACGCGGTCTTGGCGAGAGTTTGCCGATAGCATGTTTGGTTGTGCTTGGCTGCGGCCTGTAGATAGTTAGCCGGCGTCATTGCGTAGTAGTTTTCCAAGAGATTCCTTCACCAGTGCTTCGAGCCTCGTGAGCGTCTCCACCGTGGTGATCAGAGTGGGATTCGAGTGCTACGTGCCTCAGTCTACCTAACCCTCTCAGTCTGGTGCCTCTTCGCCAGCGGCCCATCTCCAAAAAAAAAAAAACACCGAAAAGCCAAACGAAATTTTTTTCCTTCACCTCCCGCTCTCTCTCATCTCGTTCTCGGGCCTATCAAAACCACAAAAAATCTACAAAAAATACCTCCTCGCAGATCTGCCAACTCCGCCCGGGCCGGCCTAGACAGCTATCGCCCACTCTACGCGGATTCACCAAATACCCGTTCGCTCGCAGACGAGTCACCCGAGGTTGTCCGCCTCCCTCCTTCACCTTCATCGCCATTGACCCCTACCCCATCGACTCCTCCCCATCATACACCTTCGGCCTCAATGGCGGGCGTCGATCTGTCAAAATTAGCTTTCTCAGCCCCATTCTACGGTGACGACAGAGATGCCGACAACGGCTTCCACTTCATCCGCGAGCTCCAGACGGCGGCTATTGTCTACGATGCCGGTGCTCACCCCAAAATCGTCAAAATCTGGGCGCTTACGCTGCAAGGAGAAGCGAAGGCCTGGTGGAAAGATGCCACTATTTGGGTGGGGAAAGACAAGGACGACATCGATATCGTCGCCGAAGAGTTTGAGAAGAGGTGGCCCGCGCCGGGCGCAACATCTAAAAAGCAGCATGAGAAGATGTCGGAGTTTGTTGGGCTTACGCTGACAGACGAGGAGGTGGGAAGGAAGCATATTGACAACCTGGGAGTGGAGTCGATACGTCACGTCTGGTTTGTCAAGGAAATGATGAAGAAGGCAGTGGCGGCGGGCGACACGAATATCAAGAATCTGATGCTCCCACAGGCCTTGGCGAAGCGTCCCCCACGTCTTTCCAGGGCGATCGGAGATACCTGCGTCGACATTCAATCCTGGGACGAGCTTTTGGCTAAGGTCGAGGCTGTCTCTCGGGCGAAAATTGACCAGGTCGTGGCGGAGGAAAAAAGGCAGAAAGCGCTCGAGGATCGGCTTCAGAAGGTCGAAGGGAAAGTACTGGAAGCTGCCACACCGGCCGCGATCATTGCTGATACCCCCGAGCGTGAATCCTCTCCGTACCAGCGGCCATTTCCTAACAACTTTACGGCTTCTCCGGTGCGCCCCTTTCCCCGTGCTCAAGCGCTTAGACTCCCTGTTCCTGCCCCGTCCGCACCCATCGATCCCCTCGCCGACGTCCCACCCCTCACCAACAAAGTTATCAAATTGGTGCACGAGAACACGATCCAAGGCTGGAAGGAGTTCCAACAGGCTCAGCGTGATTGGGACGAGAAATGGGGCGCTAATATGTTACCCACGCTCGTGCGCCCTTACCCCTTGCAGCCTGGCGGCGCTGAGCTCGGCAGCCCAAGTTGTTGGACCTGTGGTCGCGACGGTCATCTTAGTCGGGATTGTACGGCGTCGGAAGTGGACCGCATTTCCCCGAAGGAAACCTTCTGGCGCCAGGCAAATCAGCCGCAAAATCAAGGACAGAATCGACTTCCGGCAGCACCACGTACGCCGGTCACACTTCGCTCTCGAGCATATCCCAATCTCCTCGGAGGCTTCGCCACTCCCCCGCGCGCACCTGGTACACCATCACCAGCATTTCGTCGCCAACAGCCCCCGCACATGGCACAGAACAACATCCTAATGCTCATCGACGCCCAAGGCAATTATTACGGCGATGTTGACGCCTCGCAGATGTACGGCAGCGCAGAATGGGACGATGTCTATGGTGCATACCCCGACCAGTACTACTCGGGAAATGGGAGCGGGTCGAGTGGAATTTAGGGAACCGCTTGACCCGTGTCGACCAGCCCTTGGAGACGCTTGGTGGCGAGACTTCAGCGGCGTGGAGTAGCAACTCGGATGTAATAGCTATGCCAATCCAGGCTTTTTCGTCTTGCTACCCGCGTATGCACAACGCTTCAGTCCAGAGTGAGATGGACTGTGATCCTGACCCGCGGACTCCGCAGATAAGAGAACCTCGGGTGAGGTCAGTCGAAGTGCAAACAGAGACTGCTGCGTCACAAAACTCTTCCGGCCGGGACCCCGAAGTATATTCACCTGAAATATCGGTGAGGTCCCAACCCAAAATGGTGCGTTCTACGCCCACAGAAACTCAAAGCTTGGTTTCTGACGGCTACCTCGATCCGGCGCACCTCGATGACTTGCTACAAGTTATGAAAATATCAAGTCTCATCGACACGGATGGAACATTCACGGTCGCGACCAATGCCAGGCTTCAAAAAGTATCAATAATCACTGCCGATAATTCTGAAATACACACTACGGCACTCGTGGACGGGGGTGCGAGCCGTAATATAATGGATATCACTTTCTACCGCGGGATCGAAGAGAAGTTAGGGGTGTTGTGGGATGGAGCTGATCTGCGTAGTGCAGGGGGATACCGACTACCAACGCTGGGTGCATGGCGGGGGATTGTGGATGCAGAAGGGGCAAAGACGATGGCTCATTGGGAGATCGTGGACCTGAAGGGTGCGGTAGAGATGATTCTCGGACGGTCGTGGTTGCGTGATTTAGGTGCGGTGCATGACTACGGCTCTGACGAGATTATGGTGCGCGTGGATGGCACCCTCGTTCGGCTGCAGCCGGCGCAGGAGGACCGGCGGGTGATGGCAGAAGTGGATCAGCCAATTGGTGGCGCGATAGGCCTGCAGTCTGACGAGATACTCACCTTTGACAGCGGCGAGCAGGCATTGAGGGTGCTGCCACACCCCTGCGAAGACCTGTGTATGTCCGCTGACAACGATGTAATCATTGTCGAGACTTGCACGGGTGGCGCGGATGAAGGTCACCGCGTTACAAATCCTTCCCGGGCGGGGCCCCGAAGCAACGCTGCTATACTAAGCAGCACGGCCCCACCGAGCTCGGGTACGTTCCACGAGATCCCCGATGTTGCGGACGTCGCTGATGAAAGCCTCATCGAGCACGGGAAAGACAACGCGCGAGAAGACTTGCAGCATGCAGATGCACCCACAGCTGTTACGACCAGTAGCACCTCCCCCCTCTTCGGTCATAACCGCTGCAGGACATCCACACGCTGGGCGTTTCTCGCAGTAGAGACAACCGAGGACGAGGGGGGGTCTGAGACCGAGAATTGGCGCCCATCTAGACAACCATCATTGTCGGGTCCAGCCGCAGATGCAGCTCTAGAGCTCGGCGGCACGTATGCAGCTCGGTACCAGAGGACGCGTACTGAGCGGCGCAAAGATGCACAACGGCGTCGCTTGAAGAATGCGCAGATTGCGGCGCAGCTGTTGGACGAGGCACTTCGTGATGCCGCAGTGCAGAAGGAACGCGAGGTCCGACCTGTGCGCGAACTCGCAGAGTTGAATGCGATCGCAGCAGCCTGGGAGTCCACCGCAGCTCGTCCTGAGACGGATTCGCCAATGCTGCCTGCAGAAGCAGCAAGGATTGCATTCGATCGCGTGATGCAGTCGGAACGCATTACAGACCCAAACGGCTCGGAACGTCTCGATCGCACTAAGATCGACATTGGCGATGCAATAACGCCGGAACAACGCGAGCAAGTCATACAAGTCCTTCGGCGCTACGGAGACTGCTATGCGGAGGATGTCAAGGAGGTTCTCCCAGTGAACTTTGTCACTCACAAGTTGCACGTCGACGCTGATGTCCAGCTCCCCACTCGCGTCGCGCAGCCACCCTTGACAGAGCCCCAGAAGATCTGGTACTATGATATGCTGGACCAGATGGAAGCAGGCGGCATTCTCGCGCGGGTGCATTCGGACTATGTCAAATGTGTCTCACCCACGAAGCTGGTCCCGAAGGATGCGGGGAAAGTGGGTATGACGAAGTCCGAAGTGATCCTAAAATGCAACGAGCAGCTGCACCTCGCGGGGAGACCCCCAATGTTTGAGGAAGTGCCCAACTCACCGCTGGTCGACATCATTGGTGAGACGTTCGAGACAGTGCCGGACGAGAACCCAAACTCACCAAAAACTAAATGGCGAATCGTGCATGCGTATAAACGGCTCAACGACGCGACGAAGATTCCCAATTTCGTTCCCGGGGACCTGCATGCCAAGCAGCAGAAAATGGCGGGGAAAACAATGGGCTCTGTTGTTGATCTGGCGTCGGGTTATTATGCTGTCGCGATGGATGATGATTCGATCCCGTACACGGCCTTCTACGTCCCCGGGCGGGGATATTATGTGTATCTGCGGATGCCGATGGGTCTAACAGGCACCCCGACAACGTTCTGCGAGATGGTAGTTCAGGCGCTAGGTTCCATGCTGGGGACTGACCTTGAAAACTGGATGGACGACATCTGTTTCGCACACGACACCTTCGACGACCACCTGAACTCATTAGTCCGCTTTTTGGACCTTGTGCGCCTTGCCAAATTGTCAATTGCACCAGCGAAGATGAAGCTATTCCAGAAAGAATTCGTTTTCGCAGGCGCAAGATTGTCCAAGGATGGCATCAAGCCAAACCTCGACAAGGTTGCTGCGGTCGTCGATTTCCCAAGGCCCAACACCATCCACGAAGTTATGCGATTCACGGGCCTAACGAACTGGTTCCGTCACCTCATCCGAGATTATGCAAAGATTGCGCAACCACTCACCGATTTAACTCGTGACGCGAGGAGGGAGGCAGAGGCAGTCGCAGTCGCGAGGGAAGCAAAGAACGGCCGGTCCGCGCGGAAGGGGAATTATAAACGCTTTCTGCGCGACACGGTGCTCGGGGATAAGTGGAACAAGGAATGCGAAGATGCATTCTTCGCCCTCAAGGTTCTCATCACGAGCGAGCCTGTACTCCGTGCACCAGTTTACGATGGCCGCCCTTTTCGGGCCACTACCGATGGGTCCATCCTAGGCTTCGGCGGAATGCTGGAACAAGAGTTTCTGGACGTGCAACCTAATGGCGAGGTCAAACGTGTCTGGCATCCAGTAGCGTTCTGTTCCAAACGCACCTCTCGCAGCGAAGCCAGATATGAGCCGTTTTTGCTCGAATTTGCTGCGCTGAAATTCGCCCTTGATGATTTTGCCAAGCTCACGTTCGGATCTCCAATAATTCTCGTAACAGATTGCCAGACACTGCGGGACTTGCTGGTCAATGATAGACTCAACGCGACGCACTCACGGTGGCAACAGTTTATCATGTCCCACCGAATCGTTGACGTTTGTCACCGGCCCGGGATCGAGAATCCAGTAGCGGATGGCCTCAGCCGCGGGTTTGGCGATCAGAGGGTGAAGGATGATGGTTCCAGTTGGTCCGTGGCAGCGGACTGGCATGCGAACTCGGGGATGACAAATAGCCTTTGGGCCGTAGCCGAGTCGTCGATGCGTGAGCTCGAGTTGCGCGCGAGATTCAAAGGGGACCCGTTCTTCGAACCGATCATTGGGTGCCTGCTCGGGGATAACACCGGAAACAGCATCGCTGAGACGCGCCATATCGTACGCCGCGCGAAGGACTACATGGTCGACGAGGGCCGCCTGTGGAAAGTCGCAGATAAGTATTCCACACGAACATCCCGAACCGAATGCATACCTTCACGGGAGGGATTCAATACGGCCCTCAAGGTCCATCAGGATAACGGGCATTGGGATGTGGACCACGTCAAACTCCACATTCGGGATCGCTACTTCTGGCCACACATTGATTCAGATGCCAGGCTGGCAATTCTTATGTGCGGGTACTGTAAAAATTTCGGTCCGCTCAGGCGGAACGCATTGCTGCAGCCCATCATTCGCGGTCGCCCGTTTGAATTCCTGGCATCGGATTATCTCAAGCTTCCGAAGGGAAAGGGAAAGATGTCCAATGTCTTGATGTTCGTCGATGCGTGTTCCGGATTTGTTTGGGGACAGAAGCAGGTCGCGGCTGGGACTTCAAAGTCGACGGAGAAACTGCTCAGGCGTATCTCACAAGGGCATGCAACTCCCAGGGTCTGGCAGGTTGATGGCGGTTCGCATTTCCGGGGCGAGGAATTGAGGCGCGCCTGCGAGGAACTCAACATCGTACTCATCACAACACCGGCATACGCACCATTCGTAAACGGCCTCATTGAGAACACAAACAAGCTCTTGATTTCGCGTCTCAAGCGCAAGTGCTGCCCCAACCTCGACGAGGCGGAGTACGAGGGTGACATTGACCCAGAATCCTTACCCAATAACTGGCCTGATTTCTTCGACGAATGCATCGCCGAACTCAACGACCGCATTCTCCCAGGAACCAAGTTCTCCCCGCGTGAAGTGCTATTTGGTCTTTGCCTTGCACCGATTCATATCCCACCTGAGACACCAGAAGCGCCAAGTACTCCCGCGGAACTCGATGATAGAATGACCTTGGCGGAAGTTCTCCGCATGGAAAGTTTTTCACGGCATATAGACGACCGCGAACGGCACAGGCACGAGGCAAATGACAAGGTTTACCCGGTACAGTTTGAAGTTGGGGATCTGGTCCAGGCATACGATCCTCGTTTGGACACAACTCACAAAGCAGAACGAAAGCTAGTGCTCAAGTGGTCGGCTCCAAGGATAGTTGTGTCGCGGGCTGTGAATTCTTACACGCTCGCGAACTTAAACGGCACAGTTCTCAAACGCTCCTTCCACGGGAATCACCTTCGGGGCTTCGTCGTCACGCCAAACTCGCGAGTGGGAGATATCATTGGGGAGCGGATGCCAGTAGAGAAGACAGGGCTTTCCGGGGAGGAATTTCAGTAGGAGAAGAGTGGCGTGGCGCAGCGAGGGCGTTGCGCAAGAGTGGAGGGGGGAACCTGCAGCTGCGCTGGCAGAGACGCGGTCTTGGCGAGAGTTTGCCGATAGCATGTTTGGTTGTGCTTGGCTGCGGCCTGTAGATAGTTAGCCGGCGTCATTGCGTAGTAGTTTTCCAAGAGATTCCTTCACCAGTGCTTCGAGCCTCGTGAGCGTCTCCAACGGCGTCAATCCAGCCGTCATTAGCGAAAAGATCGGAATTTGCGGTGATGAAGGTGGATTGGTAAATCTAGACGTGTTTGACGCGTCAGTGCTGCTGTCGAAAGAACCTACGACGCGTACCGAGCCGTGAAATGCCGTCAGCAGGCCGATGGGCAGACTGTCAATCGACCTCCCGTCATCGGGGATGCGCTTGGAAGGCATCACGACGCGTTCCTGCGGTGTAGTGGGGCGGGCGGGAGGCGGCCGTCGGACCAGGTGGTGGTCGATGGAAGAGGGGGGCAACTATTTGGTTGTTTGTTCACCCGACCCGATGATTTGCGTGATTCCCATCAGCGGCACACTGCTATTTTAGGCGGTGTGCCGCACTTGAACCAAGCGCGACACATGTGCCGCATCTGAGGTGTGTCGCGCTGCCGCATCTGTATAATCCCCGGACGTCACCGAGGACCGCCGCCACAATTGGTATTTGTACGCCCGTTCGGGAACCTCTTTCTGTCTACATCCGAGGGAGCCCGCCTTTAGGTAATCGTAAATTGTAAAGCGGAGAGACGAAGCGGCGCTGAGTGAGCAAAAGTGCTAAGAGCGACGCATAAATCAGCAATCACCATCTGGAAACACCTTTTGCGCACATAGGGCACCGGGCCGCGCCATAGATCACCGATCACGACATAGTAACCGGTAGAGCCGACACTTCGCTATAGAGCGCCATAGACAGCCTAACTCTACCATCGCGTCAAGGCCCTATGGTGGATTCTCGTAGATTCTCATCTCTTCATCGCACCACATAGAGGCCACTGTTTCACATGTATTCGTTTCGGAAGCCATTGGTCCTTTATAAATCACACGGCGCCAAATGATGCCCACAATCGCCTCTTGCTTCTTGCTTCTTCCGTCCATGTCCCCCACTCCCCCCTCAAGCTAGCCTCAACTGTACTCTTTGTCACATCCCCAAGGCTGGCTCTTCCTGCAAGTCTCAAGCCTGGCTCCTCTGTCAAGCCGTTCTCAAGTCGGAGTACAAGCTCTTCTTGCTCTCTAACTTTTCCCACACCTGCAAACCTCGCTCTTCAAGAATCAAGTCAGCTCTGGCCACTTGTATCTCTCAAACTCCCTTCTGATGATACCTGTTGCCATTCCTCCTTGCGCTGCGTCGACATAGTGTTTATCCTCCCCGTGTATTAGTGTAGCGTGCAATTCATTAGTTTCTCTATCCTATCCTGCGTGATATTCTGGTTGATATTGTCCCGAATATTCCATCAAACATTATCAAAACGCGTAAAGGCCGGGTCTCTACGGCGACTCCACGGTAGAATCACATGGTCTACATAGCTCTATGTGGCTCTATGGCTCTATGGCTCTTTCAATCTACCGGCTCTATGGGTCTCTACCATAGAGGGGTACATGCCTATGGCTCTACTGCTCTACGGGGTTCTCTGTAGTACTATGTAGGCAAGTGGTGGTTTCCAGATGACGTGTATCGCCTAAACGAATTTCCCAATAGGGGAAGTCAATTATCATTTCTTGGACCGATTAACGGGTCGATTCTGGGTCGATTCTTGTTCAATTCCGTTCTGAAAATCGACAAGAATCGGACTCAGCTTTGACCGCTCCAATTCTCGCTTGTTTATGTAGTCGATTATTCTGGGCCGTTTCAGCATCAAGAATCGATGTGTTACAGCAAGTACCCGATTACAGCTGTTTGCACAATTGATGACAGTCGCCATAAAAAAAAACAAGAACAAACTTTTGATCTCGCGCCGCTGCGGCCTCATTTTGCACCCTCTGATCCAATTTCAGACATTTTTGCCCATGTAGAACTCATTTTTGTATGTCTGTGTGTGCGTACACGAGCTTAGAGGGCCAATGCCTGGTCGCGCCATACACTGGCAGGTGAAGCTGGCTGCCATGAACCTCTTCGAACGTGATATCTTGCCACTGTCCGACATTCTCGAGATAGTGGGATTTTGCGAATCGACTTTCTGGCGGACTCGGAAGCTGTGGAGGGAGACGGGTTGGGTAGAGAAACCTAAGAGGGTCAATCGGGCCGCCGCCGCCTTCTCAATCGGGACAATATCGATTACATTTTGCGTCTCGTGAACCTTCGACCCGATTGGTTTCTCGACGAGCTCTTGAACCTTCTAAAGACGAATCGCTACATCTCTGTCCACTTCACTACCATCTTCCGTGAACTGCAACGTCTCAGCGTCTCCCGAAAAAAGCTCAAGATTGCCACTGAACGAAACGAGAAAGTCCGCATGGATTTCGTCCGTCGCATGAGCGAATATCCGCGCATTACCTCGGCTTTCTCGATGAGACCTCGAAGAATGACCGAACATACAGTCGAAATTATGGCAGAGCCAAGGGGAGGCGAGCACGGAAAAGGGAGAAACTTGTCCAAGGAACCCGTCTTACGGGGACTGGGCTGCTGACGGTCGACGGTATGATGGCCAACAAAGTTGTCGAAGGATCAATGAAGCGGGTAGATTATCTTGAATTCATCGATGAGGTTGTTAGTATTTTGTTCTCTGCATTTGTTTCGTCTCTCACTTTTTATAGATGCCGCTCACAACCCCGTTCCCGGGTCCGTTGTCTGTTCTTGTGATGGACAACGCGCGAATCCATCATGGTGAGGAGATCCTGGAGCTTGCCGAACGTTTTGGTGCGTGTGATTGATTTGCTGGTAAACTGTTTGTTCACGGGTTCTTTGTTTTTAACTATCAACCATTGAAATGAAACACTGGGAGAATTGAAAGCAACTACCTCAAGGAGTTTGGAAAGAACCACATCACACTTGTTTTGGCGGAAACCGGCCAAAACACTATAAAAAGGCATGAAAGAATTCAGTGAGCTCCACTGGAATATGGCGGCTACTACTAAGTGTTTGCAGCACAAAATGACCCATTGATTTCTGGTAGAAACTGTGGAACTGACGCTGCTGGTGGCGGAAGGGCGGGATCGGGCGCGAACGGTGTGGTGGGTGAGTGTAGGAGGAAAGGAGGCGGACATCGGCGTTGCTTGTTTGGTGTAGGGCGGAGCTTAAATGTGGCGAAACCTGCCGCCATCAAATTGCCTGAATTTCTGGTGGAGCCTTCAAGTACGTTTTTTCAGAGAATGTCGCCAGTTGTTTAATCAGAGGATGAGTTCTGGTCAAAGCGGAACATTTTCGTAACATCCCATCGAGTGCGCGATCCATCTTTCCCAATAGGAAAACCGAAGCTGCTGGCAATTTTGTGACTCGGACATCGCAATTCAATAGCCCAGTCCAGCCATTGCAATGCATTTGCGCCGTGCTCGGCAGGGGGGATTTTATAGTAGGGCCCCGGGCAGTGAACGTAAAAATGAATTTCATTGTAGCTTCGGGTGGTATGTTCTTGGTCCGGACAATCTCGGACTCGCAAAGCCGACAGGCAATGCACTGCCACAGCGCTGAGCACGCAAACCCAAAAATGGCTGGCGGAGGGTTCCCTGGGCAAGGCAAGGCAAGGCGGGGTCCCTGCGCAAAACTCAGTGTATAGGAGGAATCCTAGTCGTTCTCAAGTGGCCCGCTAAAACCTCCTTCTTGCAGGTGGTAGAAAAGACGCGTTGTTTGGGATGATCGTTGACCCATTTCCACTCGTGCCGCTGCAGTAATCCTATTAGGATTGTTTAAGTAATGAGCGTCTCAACGCGACTCAGTGATTAATCTTTGTTCAGTTGAACAGCGTGTTTGAACTTTGTTCCGCAGCAAAAAAGTGGGCACAAGAGGGGATCTAACTCACGACCCCAAGTGCTCTTTCAACTGGGGAAACAGCAGCAAGGAAATAACCAATCCACCATACAGGAATAATTGAATATCTTCATATATCACCCACTGGCTAACTGCATGTCTCCGTAACATCTAAGTCCACCTCATGTTAAGAAACAACGGTCCAAACACTGCCGCCCATTGTTCCAGTATTGTCAATGAACGGGATCATTCCATTCAATTTTACTGGCCGATAGAAGATGCATATGGATTGGGAATATCCATGTGCTATTTCTATTGATCTTTCTACACTATTGAGACAGAACATCTCATGGATTGAAATACGGTCTCAGATCTATTCAAGCGATATGTCGGACATCTCTATGCAGTCAGTGTAGTCAGTCTACCTGAGGTCAGTCTCCTTGATCTTGTAAGTTGTGGCTACCACTGTAATTTGCAACAAGTGTTCCCCCTTGTCCTCTCGCTTTTTCAACCCATTTTATGGGGAGTTTAAGTGCAAAGACATTACAAGTAGACTATTAAGCACACGCCTCGCGACTTCCACGATGAGTCCGTCAGTTATTTAGCTCGAACACGTCGAAAACTGGGCAAACGAACTCTGTAAAAGTGCGTGTCATATTCAGTGTTTGGTGCTTCACGGCAGTCGGTCTGTGGCACAGGTGTGGTGGACGGCAAAGTTCGTGCCTGCTATTTCGGTCACCGGTGTGTTCCTTCGCATTACCACCGTACCACAGTCACTCGGATACAGTGTGACTTAGCAGATCCGGTGTCGGCCTGGTAATGACTACAGGCAAGCTGTAATGTTAGCTGCCTGTCAAGCCGCGGGACATTCACGTATGTGAGCGGTTTCCCGGGTCTCTGCCCACACCGCCTGCTAGTTCAAAATGTAAACCTATAATTGAGCTCTGGAAAGCGCAATGATGCCTCCGAGCGCGATCCGACCAGCTGTAAATGTTCACAGTGAGCAGGGCTATCCATTTCTGAGACGTGCAGCTTGGAAAATGGCCCTGGGACTTCATTGGAATTGAAATGGTTTGAAGGATGTCAAGTCACGCACTTCAAAATGTAAACCATTGCAAAGGCAATAGGGTTACGCGTTTCAAAATGCCAACCAGTAATTGTGCTCTGGAAAGCGCAATAATGCCTCCGGGCGCGATCTGAAGGGCTGGAAATGTTCGCACTCGGAAAATGGCCCTAGGACTTCATTGGGATTGAAATGGTTTACAGGATGTCAAGTCACGTGGTTCAAAATGTGGGCCATTGCAACTGCTATAGGGTAAGGCGTTTTAAAATGCAAACCAGTAATTGCGATCTGGAAAGCGCAATAGTGTCTCCAATGATATAAATGGCCATAAATATTCGCAATGATCAGGGCTATGAAAATGGCCCTGGGCCTTCATTGGAATTGAAATGGTTTGCAGGGTGTTTCAAAATTTAAATCATTGAAAAGGGAACAGGGTCACATGGTTCAAAATGTAAACCAGTAATTGAGCTCTGGAAAGCGCAATAATGCCTCCGAGCGCGATCTGAATGCATATGGCTGTAAATGTTCGCGGTGATCAGGGCTATCCATTCCTGACATGTGCAGATTAGAAAATGGCCCTGGGACTTCATTGGAATTGAAATGGTTTGCAGCATGTCGAGTCACACAGTTCAAAATGTGGACCATTTCAAAGGCCACGCATTTCAAAAGGTTATCTGCACGCAAAGTTCCCGGATGTCTTGATGGGGACAAGTCCAATCGTCAATCGTTCCGCGGTGGCTGGTTTTGCAAAGTTCTCGACTTGTGGTACACATGACACGATGCGACGCGACAAGCAGGCCCCGCATAGCCCATAGGATGGATAGTAATCGGTGCCCCCGAGATCTTAGGGAGAATACAATTTCTGGACTGACTATCATCGGGATGCAGCCGGACCATTTCGGCCTCGATTTTTTTCTCGATTGGCCGGATATCGCGCAGCTCAATAAATTCGGTCCGCGCAGCAATGCAGTTCGTATCGAGGTCCCGAGTGAAGATGTCGTCCTTGTCGTAAACGCCTTGGTGTATGAGCTTGAGCTGGAACAGAATGGTTAATAGGAAACCCATGGCAAAAGGCAGTTGCCTCACGATATGATCGGAGGCCACTTTGAGACGAAGGAGATCCGCAATGTATTCGCGCGTTTCTTGTGGAATTTGCGTGAAGGGTAGGTTTTCCAGCGGATGATCGTGTGTGTTGGTATAGTTGCCTAGAACTTTGGTAATGCCGGGGTGTTACTTGACAAGTAGCGTGCAATGGCATTCTCTGCGCTTGGGCCCCAGCTTTCGCTTCCAGTCGGGGTGAAGTTTTGTGTAAGGTCTCGCGCCACCAGTCCCTCGCCTCGAGCAGACATAACGGCATTGGCGCTCAAATTCGGGCATCCCAGCGTAGGTATTGACAAGACGCAATTCTATACACTTTTGGCGTGCCTCGTTCCGTTTCCAGGACTGGAAGTCTGCCCATGAATTCCATTTATGTTGGTATTTGGAGCATGCGAGGTCTGCCTCGAAAAATCCGGCAGGGGGTGGAAGAGGAGTTGGATCGGAGTGCGCACGGAAGGTGAATTAGTGGGCCAAAGGATTCGCAGCAGCAAGTGAAGCACTAGGGGTCGGAGCACATGGAGCCAGGTCGGGACGTTTAATGCGGAAGCGCCCAAGTATTTTGTTGATATTCGCGCCGTGGTCCAATAAGAGGCGTGCAATCGCCACGTGCCCGCCGTAACCACACATTGAGAGTGCGCTGCAGCCCCACCTGTCGATTGCGTTCACGTCCATGCCTATGGTGCCGTCAGCCACTCGTTCTAATGCTTCTCTGGCACGAGAGCAACAAATGCCCATACCCATACTGATGAGACGTGCGACGCGGTCGATGTCACCGTCTGACGCGGCTTGCACAATGGCAGTTTGTTTCTGGAATAGTTCTTCGACGAGTCCAAAGGTACGCCTGGTGCGCACAACGGATCGGGGCTTCTGGGAGGAGGAGGAAGAAGAATAGGGAGGGGGGAGGGCGTAGATGGTCGATGCAGCTAATGGGTCAAGAAGCTCAGCCACAGTCCGCTCGTTGCGCACGCGCTGCACATCAGCGTCGAACGCGCTGGTCGCGGCGCTCATAGCCTCACGGCGGTGGCCGACCGTGTTACGTTCCGAGTTGTCGTGTGGAAGGAATCTATAGCGGAAATCCGCGGTTTCGGGGTGATAAACATCCATGTCACGGTACTTCTTGCCGGCAAGCATCTCAATATTTTCCATTTGAATCGCGTTACCTCTGCAGCGTTCCGACACTCCAAGGGGTTATGGCGGGAAACCGCGAGCTCGCCGAAGCGGGCCCCGAATAAATTGAGCTCGGGGGGAGGGCGTAGATGGTCGACGCAGCTAATGGGTCAAGAAGCTCAGCCACAGTCCACTCGTTGCGCGCGCGCTGCAAATCGGCGAACGCGCTGGTCGCGGCGCTCATAGCCTCATGGCGGTGGCCGACCGTGTTACGTTCCGAGTTGTCATGGCCCAAGTCGCGGTGAGCGGTGTGGTACCAGCCGGAGTCAGTGTTATAAACTCTATTCAGTTACTTCATTTTCCTCTGGAGGCTCCACAATACGGGCTCCTCTTGGGCCTCTCCAACACCATAACTACAAGTTTCAAGTCATATTTCGTCGGTTGTATATGTGTCAATCTGCATCAAGCAGCCTCAAGTTCTTAAGTCGTCCGCAATCTTGTCTTCTCGTTGCTTCAAGTCACATTTTGTACTCAATTCTCCCTCCATCTCAACCCCTGGGAGCGTGCCGGGATTGCGGCGGCGGCACTCCGGTCACGCGTTTCAAAATGTAAAGGGTGGCAATACAGTCATGCTTTTCAAAATGTAATGCTTCAACTTGCAGAAAGCACTGATTTCCCTCTAGCAAGGTCAATAAACACAAGCTGACTGGCTGTAAATGACCGCAAAAATCAGGGCTATCCATTTGAAGTCCAAGCAATTCAAAAAATGGCTCTGGGAGCGTGCCGGAATTGCGGCGGCGGCACTCCGATCACGTGTTTCAAAATGTTCAGGGTGGCAATACAGTCATCCTTTTCAAAATGTAATGCTTGCTGAAAGCACTGATTTCCCCGAACGCAAATTATTGCCCTGTGCTCCGCGCGAACGGAGGATTAACTGATGGCCCGAATGCCACTCGGCTTTGAATACCGAGTGATCCGTCTATTCAAAGCCGCCGTGACTCGGAGGAATAGACCCATTTTGAAGGGTTATAGGGAGTTCGGGGCAGGGAAACGGAGCCACTTGTTGCAACTTTTAAGGGCCCGTCGAGGCAAATTATTTCCCTGTGCTCTCCGCGAGCGGAGGATTGAATAGCACTGATGGCCTGAATGCAAATTATTGCCCTGCACTCTCCGCGAGCGGAGGAGTCAATAGCACTGATGGCCCGAGCGCAAATTATTGCCCTATGCTCCCCGCGAGCGGAGGATTCAATAGCACCGATGGCCCGAATGAAAGGACTGTATTTGGTGGTCGGCAACGCTGCCAGTGATGTAAAAAAGTGGGATTACCGCACTTGGAAATTGGCCCCTGTAAATGGCCTCTATCGTGCGCAAAGTCAATTCTGTGGCTCCTGAGGGTCTAAAATGCCACATAAACTGTTTTTAAGGTACACTATGATGAATTAGTACTTCTAGGAACGAAAATCCCGGCAATTACAGCTAATGTCAGTACGGAGGGCGCGGCCAATTTTTTCCTCGTTTGGCATGTTTTCAAAGAATTCCCAATATCTCAGTGAGCTCTTCAGCGATGCACATGAAACCTAGATAGATCTACTCAGCTAATTCATGTGGAATTAGTGATAGAAGTAAATAGGTAAAAATACTTTATATTAGATGGTCTGGGAAATCAGACAGTTTGGGGAATAAATTCAGCCTAGCGAGATCTAGGCATGTTCAAACAATCTGGTTTTTTGGGAAGGAAGACTTACATGGATTTCAAAAGATGTCATAGAGTCGGAATTGCATAAAGTTCATGGATGGACTCCATTCCCAATCACGGTGTTTTGCCCATTGCCCCAAAGTGATCACAAGCACCATAGACTGAATTATCTGAACTTATTACTCTATGGCATGTTTCATAATGTCTACAAGTCTTCCCTCCCAAAAGATCAGGTTGGTTGCACAAGTTCTGGTAGTACTAGACCGTATTTATGCCCCAAATGGTCCGAAATCTTGCATCACCCAATATGACATATTCTCGTTTCTTTCTTTCTATCACTAATTCCGCATGAATTAGCGGAGTAGATCTATCCATCGGTCCGGTCCATCCCACACCGATGAGGAAACACAGTAATGGACATAGGGGAGCCGGTTGAACAATGGGAAAGGAGGGTTTTACTATCACCATCAAAAGCTGAAAATCGTCAACTCACGCCATCCCTCGCAAGAACTAGCTGCTCCTTGTACTGTACTATTGATGATCGGCAACGCACTGCAAATTTCAAACTCCGACACATACCCAAGATGTGGTCGGCCACATTTCCAGTTCCTACGCCCACTTTTATATAAGAGAAAACGATGGCATGGCACACCAGTTCAAAATGATTGAAGCAGAATTTTAAAATACTTCCCCTTCCCCACAGAACCATTATTTCCGAGCCCAGAATCCCTGATACCTCTCTCCGGGAGAGATGTATTGAAATTCGGGGACACTCATTTTATTTGAATGTATTTAGTATACATTTGACAGGCGTCACTTCTGGAGAAACTCTTTGTGGTTGATGTGCAGGTAAGTGGTTCAACGCATTATGGGTTGAGTTACAGGATATCCCGTGTTATCTGAACGTTTATAAAGCAATATTGACCGGATGCCGAAATGACCAGAAGGCCATCAAGCCCACACGCCAGGGAAACTACGGCGGAAGGGAATGAATACATTGGCACGAAAACGTGACGGATCTGCAAAGTTATTGAACAAAAGGGACCCACCCGTCCTGTATAAAGCTTACATTGTTGCGGTCGTCTACCAAGAAGTCCAGTTTCTGGATCAAGCCACTCCAGAGGACAATCGCCAGGGATCCCCGCAACGGGAACGTGTTCGAAGAAATCCACGCGAGAGATGATACTGGGTGTACTAGCTGAGCTCTCAATACCACCATGTGATACTGCAATCCATTGATCCCCAGTATCATCTGAATACTGAAGAATCCATTGGCTCCCCCGCTAGCTAAGAGATTCTGCTCGTCATTGTGGTATCTGCGGAGCTATCGCGCACTGCCATAAGTGTATCGAGCCGAAAATTGGGCGCTCTAAGACCCTAACCTGAAGGTCACGGGAATTTTCACTCCGCAATCAACCCCAACTCACTTCAACTACCTCGACTCCTCGCTCCCAGACCTTCTCCTCCTTCCATCGGCTGGGATTGACTGCCCTCCTGCCTTATTTGGCGGGCTGAGAGGGGGAGCTGGTTCCGGATGCGCCGGTGCGAAAGATTCGGATCCTCTACACGGAGGTAACATGGCTCTACTTCTCGTTTGGCCAGAGCCGCCATTCTTAGCTACATAGATGCAATTCAATGCACGCAATCACGCAACAAGTGCTCCGGTCCACAGGAATTGTAGACAATATTTGTATATGAGAATCATGACTCTCGGGAAAGTTACTACACTCGGGCCGCGCTACCCCCGAACTCCGGAGCCGGCGCAAAACGGATTCCGCAGGACTTGTCCTTTGATACCAATACCCGCCCAATTGGGAGAGGCGGCGCCGCACATTAACCCGAGGCCCATTATTGCCGCAGGATTTTATTTTTGGGGCTGCGGAGTAGGAGGGCACCGTAGTCTCTCATAGACAGACACTACAACAATATTGGTGCTCGTACCTCGCATGTTGTAGTCTGTTGATAAGGTCAATCGCGCGATCGGTGGCCTGCTTATTACAAATCACAACCAGAATTTGGATGCTGGTATGCATTCCAGAGTGTGTTTTTTCATAAATTTGAAGTCCCAGTAGTATTTACTAGCATAAATTGAGCAACTTCTCCTCCCAAATCCCGGTGGCAGAGCTCAAGAATCAAAAGTTCGAACTTTGATGGTTCAACAGATGACCAATCCTGACATAATCTGCCTCTTTTATTCCTCGACAATGGACGTAGAAAAAATGGAATTCGAGGAGCTATTATAGATCAGAAATGGATTTTCATACGCTTTCTCTCTGGAAGTTTGAAGATGAGGGTCTTGGAAGTGCTAAATAGGCATGAGAAGAATTCAAACTCCGATGATTTGTAATAACGCGGCCACCTATACACGGTGGCGCGGTTAACAACAGACTAAGGGCAGGCTCCCGAGATCCGTGTACGATGTTCGCATTTTTGTGACCACGAGACAGTTTGTAAACCGGGCTCGGGGCGTTGAATCGCGCCTGGCCGGACTCACATGGAGTTCCGGAGAGCAACAGGCCCGAAATGCCAGCGGGGCAGAATGAGCCCCGCCATCCGAAATGTTATATAAAGCGATGGTTCACTCCCCATTTTCGTCATTCTCCCTATGTACTTCTGTGGCTGTGCCGACCGCTTCATCAGGCCTCTGGATTATTGGATTGGGTGCAACATCTCGAGCCCCTCATCCATGTATCCGGGTCTCAAGTTGGTCTGCCTTGGGATTATTGGATTGAGTTTTGCACCTCATCTATGTATCCGGGACGCAGCTCACAGGGGGGCTATTTTGGATTCAGTGCAACTTCATGTTGCGCCGAAACCTATTATTATCTTGGATTGAGTACAACCTTGTGTTGTGCCGAATCCTATTATTTGGATTCTGGGGGTTTATTATGGATTCAGCGCGACCTTGCGTTGCGCCGAATCCTTTTATTTGGGCTCTGGGGGAAAATTATGGATTCAGCGCAACCTTTCATTGGGCCGAATCCTATTATTTGGGCTCTGGAGGATTATTCTGGATTGAGTGCGACCTTGCGTTGCGCCGAATCCTTTTTCATTTGGGCTCTGGGGGATAATTATGGATTGAGCACAACCTTGCGTTGTGCCGAATCCTATTATTTGGGCTCTGGGGGATAATTATGGATTGAGCACAACCTTGCGTTGTGCCGAATCCTATTATTTGGGCTCTGAGGGATTATTGTGGATTGAGCGCGACCTTGCGTTGCGCCGAATCCTATTATTTGGGCTCTGGGGGATTATTATGGATTGAGCGCGACCTTGCGTTGTGCCGCATCCTTTCATTTGGGCTCTGGGGGATTATTATGGATTGAGCGCGACCTTGCGTTGGGCCGACTCCTATTATTTGGGCTCTGGGGGATTATTATGGATTGAGCGCGACCTTGCGTTGTGCCGAATCCTTTTTCATTTGGGCTCTGGGGGAGTATTTGCGGGACTTTTTGTTGTGCCCGCGCATTTGGGCTCTGAGGGATTATTTTGGATCGAGCCCAGCCTTGCATTCCGCCGGATCGTTTCGATTGAATGGATCTTCAATGCATTGAAGTACAACCCCGTTGCGACCATGGATTTTTTTTTTATCGTCCTCCACTCTTGTTGGCTTTATGCTAATCCCTAATTTACAGGGCATCACCAGAGTGAGCCCAACTTTGGTGGTTGCATTCTGGGCCTTGTGCCCACTCCATCGCTCATTGGTAAATTCGCTGAACATCCCGTTTTATGCCGCCGGGGTGAGTTCAAAGGATCCTTCATCTACGCTTTCAAGGATCCTCACGATTTTCACGGCAGCCATCCCCGACGGCATCTCTCTCCACCCTGCCCTCCACTCTCGTGGTTGAAAGCGGGATGGGTTGAAAGCGAGAGGGATTCACAGAGTGTGATCGATGTTCCTCCTCATTTGTGAGCACAACACGTTCATCTGCGCTGTCACGGACAGATGCTTATGTAGGTTTTCACGGCAGCCATCCTCAACGGTATCTCTCTCCAGGCCCTGAGCTGCTTTCCATGGCGCCGTGGTGAGTTGAACGTCGCCCCAGGAGCAATTAGCTGAGCGTTGATTTGATTAGCGCCGACCAGGAGCAGCCAGCACCCCCTTCTCGTCTCGAAGGTCGTAAGTCAGAGTACGAGCCTATCTACTCTCTACCCCAGAATGCGGAGGCCCTGCACTGCTTTCAATGGCGCCGTGGTAAGCTGCACTCCGCCCCAGGAACAATTAGCTGAACATTTATTTGATCAGCGCCAACCAGGAGCAGCCAGCACCCCCTTCTCGTCTCGAAGGTCGTAAGTAAGAGTACGAGCCTATCTACTCTCTACCCCAGGATGCGGAGGCCATTCTCTGCTTTCAATCGTGCCATGGTAAGTTGAACGTCGCCCCAGGAACAATTAGCTGAACATTTGTTTGACCAGCGCCGACCAGGAGCAGCCAGAACCCCCTTCTCGTCTCGACGGTCGTAAGTAAGAGTATGAGCCCATCTCCTCTCTACCACGGAATGCGGAGGCCCCGCACTGCTTTCAATCGTGCCATGGTAAGTTAAACGTCGCCTGAGGAACAATTAGCTGAACATTTATTTGATCAGCGCACCTCCCCCCGACGGTTGTAAGTGAGAGTATGAGCCCATCTCCTCTCTACCCCAGAATGCGAAGGCCCTGCGCTGCTTTCAATTGTTTCATGGTAAGTTGAACGTCGCCCGAGGAACAATTAGCTGAACATTTATTTTATCAGCGCCGACCTAGGAGCCCATTTCCTCGTTGGAGTCAGACTTGATCTTCTCGCATTAAGTAGTTACCAATAAGACAGAGGGCATCGAACCCCGGTACCCTTATGTAAGCCATCACACGTCACAAAGTCACGCTCGACGGCGAGCGAAATAGCTCCATGCCCCATCCACTTAAGTCAGAATTTCTTCATAGGAGTCTTATTTGAATGCTAGGGGAAGAGCTTGGTTGAAGTAGAATTGCCAAAAAGCCTTTTTGTCCAAAGTTATAACCATCCATATATTTTGGTGTGACTTTTTTTCTAGTCTCTTATAAACAGACGCTACAACAATTTTTGAGCTCGTACCTCGTTTTGTTGTAGTCTGTCAATTACCCGTGATCCGCGATCGGAGGTCAAGGTTATTATATAATCAAAAAAATTGCGGATGTCGAGAGAGCTTTCAGGATGTGTCTTTCCACAATTTGGCAAAAGATTCAACTTCAGGGATCCAATCTGGGTCTCTTCTCCTGCGAAGTCTCAGCGACAAAAGCCAAAAACAAAGATGCCGAGTTTTGATCGCTCGGCTGCTTACCGAGCAGCCTTTTCGTCCCAGCTCCAACATGGATAAGATCATCTATTCTGAAGAGACAGATGTCTTTAGAATACGAATTTAACTCATTTTGCGTCCAAAATTATTATGGTGAGGGCGTTGGAAGTGTTGTAAAGCCTTGGGGTAAATTCAAACTCCGATGTTTATGTAATAACCGCGACCTCCATACACCTGTCACCAGGTAAACTACAGACTACTTTTTTTCAGAGTGTTTCTACATGCTTTTCTCATTGAATGACGCCCTATGTCTTAATTATACAGTCGGATTGCTCATACTGATGCTCTCGCATTAAGTAGTTATCAACACAGACTTTTCCGATGGTGGCAAAACGGCTTGCCCCGCTTAGCGGAGTTTAAATTTAGTGGTATGGGCTTGGACGGCTTGGCTTGTGGCTGGGCTTGACTTGTGCTCGGCTACACCAATGAATCTCACTGTAGGCATTTCGTCTATGACTGTCTTCCCTTGTGTGCTCGTTGTTGCTCATTGTCTCCTCTTGCTTCGGAACATCCCGGCGATGCCTGTCACCGTCGGTGATGGCCGTGATCGCGGTTGAACACAATGTTCAACTTTGCTCATGCTTCAACGCCTCACTGCGTTGTGAATATTCTCTTTACTCGATATTAGATTCAAGCAGATCCCCTCGACTCTGTTGACGGTTGTGGATTCAAATTCATCCTGCTTCCCATCCAGTGTCAACACCCGCGTCAAAACCGGTCAGCAGGGAGAGAAATCTTGATAACGTTCCTTTTTCAAGCCCTGCCATTTGCAAGCCCAAGCGGTGGCCGTGCAATGCGTGCGCATCGATCCATTATTGGACGCCGTGTTGTTGTGGTTTACACCTGGATATCCGCATAGCGCGCGGAAGGCTATGACCAAGGTATTCAAGCCCATTTGCAAGCCGCGTCGTACAAATATAGTAGTCAATTCGGCTGGAGCCCATGGGTCTGGTTTCAGGCCCAAGCCCATGCATAAATCTAGCTGGCTTGCGGTGCTTGGGCTTACTAGTGATCGAGTACCTGACCTACCTGACCTATTAGGATGCAAATCGGATAGTTCGCAGCTGTATGTCTGTTGTAGTCCGTGGGGCAGTTGGCTTTACCCACCGTCAGTCATTCGTTCTTCTCTGTCCCCGGGTACGCCCGCTTCCCATACCTCGGCGGGACGTGCAGAATGTCCCTGTGATTATCGCCGTTGTGAGTGATCTTGGTTGAACCAGAAATTGTCCGATTACCAATTCGCGGAGAAAACAGCCATGGAGTCCAATTCTCCTTCAAACAAGTCTTCAGGTACCTAGCAGAGGCAGAGACCGGCTGAAACTGGCGCAAAACACTGCATTTTGACGGCTTCTGGAGCCACGTAAGTCCAGATTTGGCGAGCCTTAGCCGAGATCGGTCGAGACGTCTCGGCAGGGCCAGGCAGACCTTGCCGAGGCGTCTCGACCGATCTCGGCTAAGGCTCGCCAAATCTGGACTTACGTGGCTCCAGAAGCCGTCAAAATGCAGTGAAAGACAACAGATCTGGAACTATTGTTGTTCTCGGAAGACTGGTGGGTAGCAAAGGACCGTGGGTCCGAAAGAAATCCAAAAGGCTGGAATGAAATCACTAGCATGTGGTAAGCCTGTATACCAAAATTTGGGGCGAACGAGTCAAAAATGGGGTGATAACTCGTTCAGAGAGTCGTGTGTCGCAAGAAATCAGAGTTACATGATAACAAACAAGGACAAACCGTCACGCGGCCCGATCGGTCAAGGCCCAACCCGCTCTGGAAAGCGCAATAACAAGTCACGCGGTTCAAAATGTGGACCAGTGCAGATCAAACCATTTTCCCCAGTAGCAGGCGAGAAATGTTCGATGTATTGAACGTATAAAACATGTATTTAATGCTGTATTTATTAATAATGTTATTCTGCATATTTAATGCACATGGCCATCGGCTGCGTCCCATTTGGCATCCTCCATGATAGTGGCGCGATTGCTGTTGAAAGAGACCCCTTCCTGCAAAAACATTCGTCAACAACAAGGTCTCGAATACTTTCTACTGCCAAAGCCATATAAGGTGCTTTGCCATGCAAAGGAGGTCCTACCGTGCTCCTGAATAGCCACAGGGATCATTGTGATGGGATCATAAATCCAGGTCCCACACTGGATCCAGTGCATGATCCCCTCCCAGGCGCCACACTAAAAGGGCGGAATTGCAGCAAACAGCTCTCAGAGAGCTCCTGGACTATTGTGGCGTCAGAACACGGGAAACATCTCCCCATTGACACATTGTGCCTGTGTCTCTTAACGCGGCTGGGTACCGGTCGGATTTCCAGGAATTTCGGAGGTTGAGGAGAGGCATATGACATATCGGAACTGTGGAGGTGGTGATCACGGCTTTCAGTTCTCAGGTGAAACTCCGCCATTAGCTCCGGGAATTCCTGGCATTAGTTGAACTCAGGGAACTCGCACCCTACCCTATCAAAACAAGAGGAATTCAGATGATTCAATATCCAGAACCATATGCCCTCATCATTGAGCCCCGGGCTTAACAGTCCAAAGTTCTGAAGGGAGGTCCGTTTTGGACAAGTGTTGTACTGATTTTTTTCTGGGTCAAATATTCTGTAAATTTCTCCAAGGCAGCCTTGGAGGCATATGTACGATTTCAGGACCTCCAAAGAATTGTGGAATGTACGGGAAGATCGAAATGGAGGTGGTTACCCGTTTTGGACAACTGACCCTATAGGCGCTGGAATAATACAGTGGCCTTCAAGGCTGTCTATCCTCGATTTCCAGAATATTTGACACAGAGAAAACTGAGCATCGGCGTGGCTTGTTTGATCATGTCCTTCCCAATACAGACTCCCATGCCGCGTATAGTTGAGATGCCGGGATCCCAACCTTGGCTTGTTCACCTAATAATCCCACCCCAGCCCTTCCAATAGAACGGCCATATTAGGGGGTATGGCTGTTCTAGTTGAAAGGAAAAAGAGGGGTGCAGGGCCCCCTTCTATAAACCCTGCTATATCCTCTCAATAAACCGCGCAATACCCTTCTATAAGTAGCGGTCAGGGACTTAGAGGTTCGAGCGGGGTATGTGGCGGTGCGTGCCGCAGCGCCCCGATGTGCCGACGTCGCGCTCGCTGCCCGACGCGATGCAGACGATGTTGGGCAGAAAAAATCTTAATAATAATTAGTAAATCTCAAAGAAAATACACAAATGTCCAGCGGTGTTGAATTAAAATTGCTAGGCATTCCTAACGCCTGTCCGGTTGCAACGACGAAGGCAAAGCAAACAAATCCCAAGAGACAAGGGGCAGCATTTTTCATGCAAATACTACGGGCTTTGGAATGAATCGCAGAAGTAGTTATTGAAGGAGTGACGGGACCATCTCCCGGTTACTCCGAGAATGGAGGTGAAACTCACAGTCACTGTGAGTTATGCTCAGGGTTTGGGCGGATCAGTCAAAGAGATAACAGTAAATCTGAAATGAAGGGAGGTTTGAGCCTGCGGTCAAAGGCAGCAGCACATAGAAAGGTCAGGCTTGGACCTCGATGTTCATTGCACAGTTCAATAGTGAACCGGAAAATTTGCAGTTGACACAGTTGGATTCGGGCAGCTCGAGGAACTAGGTTGCAACCAATCGATTTCAGCTGCCTCCACAATTTTAGAGCCCAAAATTCTTGTCGTCCCATTGAGTAGTACAGTATCCTTTGAGGGTCGTTTGGATGGGATTCGGTGGACATCATGGGACTCGAGTCGGTTGGCTGCCGTGTGACTGATGTGACAGACCAGCCGGCTGTCGCTGCAATCCGGTGTTACACTGTGTATGATTTATGTAGGCACAACACAATAAATTTTCGAGGCTAAGAAGGAAGCCCATTAATTTCGCCAACCGGACACCCTCGCAGCAGGGCTCGCAAAGTTCGAGCGCCCCAAAGTGGATGGCTTTGGAGTGCTTCTGCAGACTGAGAACCATTACCCCAAACACTCCCGGAAAAAAAGAAGGAAGCGCTTCACTCAATTAAGGCGAAATTTCGTTGAGAAAAAAATCAGTGCCATCATGGGGGTGCCGGGTTGCGCCGCGGGGCAAGGCAATCAACACCAAACACCTATTGTTTCCTCTTTTGACGCGAAGCGAGACTGTCGAGATCCCAAAATATATTCTGAGCAGAATCATGTAATATCTCTTTGTGTATGTAGGGCATTTGACTAGGGGAATGAGGGTCCGGGGACCGGAAGGCACTGCAGCGGAGTTTGACACTGTCACGTAGGTGATGCTACAGATGCGGTGGATTAATACCTGTTGGCACAAGTCCCATCGTTGTGCACCGAAGGAGTGGGCGAGTTACTCGAAGCAAGTTCATTGATTTCGGTATATATAACGTAAGGATAGTAAAATTTACTATCAGAAATATGCGCGGGGCGATATGCACAGGGCGATATGCACAGGGCGGTGTGCGGTGCCCGAGTAATATTGAAATAATTGGGAAGGTCAGATTGTGTCTGTCATACTCTTTGTCCGCTGAGTCAATTTTCGGTGGTGGGGCGGGGTGGTCATAAGAAATGAGCAATTTCGGTGTGGGGCTGGCGAAGATCACCGAGGGAAATGACAAAGTGTGCACGGAGGAAAGCCCAGAAAGAACCGAATGAATTGCCAGCGAAGCGAGTTGAGACCGGAGGAGGGAAATAAAAAGGAAAAGACCAGGGGCAGGATCATGCGGGCTGTCGGCGAGGTGGGAATTGCGTTGACTGCTGAGTCAAATGCCGATGGCCATTGGTAATGCCATCTTACACACCCGGGCCACATCGGGCGCTGTGCTGGCAATTCATCGTAGGGCAGTGAGGTCGTACAGAGTCCAGAAGTCCACTCAGTGTGCGTCCCAGCAGCAGTGTCATGCGCAAAGTTGCAGCAGTGTCCTGAATATTTGAATTGCCCTCCTCGAATCTGGTAAAGTGAAACCAATGCGTGAACGGGGGATATAATCATCTCTTCAATTTAAGTCAATAGAGGGAGGTCTGCTGCAGGACCTGATTCATTTCATTGACATCCTGGAACCGAGGGGGCTTCAAATTTCGAAAAATGGATATAGGGTCGAAAAGTTTTTTTCGACCTTGGCCAGGCCCCCCTCCCCCATATAGGGAAGGTAGTTCCCACCCCTAGCCGCAGGCCGCCCATCCGAGCCATGTGCCGCTTCACCGCCACCTGATTGACACCTTCCCTTTTCAGCTAACGGTTTCGCAGCTCATCCATCGCAAATTCCAGGCACCCTCAGGAAATTTATAAGAGCATCGCGACACCCTAACAAATACCCTAGACAAATTTTCCAACTTCTGCAGCCTTCCTGTGGCCCTCGTGCAGTCAGCTGGGCCATGCTGAGTTACTGGGGGACCTTCTTCCACCTATTCTTGGCTCATTTCAGGGTTCCTGGACATTCACAACCCTCGGAATAGTACTTTTAGGCCACCAGGCCTTCATTCAAAATCCATAGTAAAAAGTTTTTTTCAGCCTCCGGCGGGACCCCCCCCCCATATCCGAAATTCGAATGCCGACGCCCCCTTGCCTGGAACTTATGTGGATTACTTCTCTTCCTGCACTTCTCACATTTGCCGTCTCGAATATCTAGATCAAACCACCGTTCATCACATCCATTACACATGGAAAGCCGGAGAATCACAACCGAGTGATGAGATCGGCTGCCGAGTGATGGCCGCCACCGGGTCGTGAAGGCGGTTGACGTGAAAATGACCCTTTTGTTGAGTTCTCGTCATTCCAACCACTTATGAATACATATTGGGACCTTTCAAAGTCCAAGTACCGTCCCTAAGCCATCACTCGAGCCAAGATCCAGCCAGATACATGGTTGGGAGTCCAAAGAATGGTGGATTTGGAGGATATAGGACAGCCGACACAGCGACACATCTTTCACATCCGACACACGCCAAAAGCTGTCAGAATAGCCGACACAATTTTGAGGATATCCGACACACTCAGAAAGAGCGACACGAATCTGAGAATATCCAACACATGGATACGTCATACACAAAATCCGACACATTGCAATGCTAACACCACCGGCAAACAGTGTCGTGACCTATCCGTGACCCGTGACCCGTCACTTACTTCCTCGGAGTTCCTCCCACCATGTCGGCTGTCGTGTTTTGTCTGCGATGAATGAACTCGAGAGGTTGTTGGGCGCGGCTTCCGGGCGACATTTTGGATACTTTTCACAATGAGGCACGTCCTGGACACTTGCCTCGCTTGCCGCACTGACGGGCCACGTTTCATTGTCAGTCATTCACGTCGAATTTCAGGGCGCGCAACCAGGAACTGTTTATCGACACCCGTTGGATTGATTTTGACGACCTCAAATCATGGCTGCACGCAAAACAACTATCCTTCTATCTTGTGGAGGACCAGAGCGCTGGAAGTCTGATGTGGGTAGCGTGCAGCTTTCAGAAATTGTTTATTATTGATCATGGCGCCTCAGGTCCTCCAGCAAGCCACCATTCCTCGACCAATCTGCTTCGAGTTGGGTCTCAGATACCAGTTCTTTTTTCCAGGATACCTCCGACCACAATTTTCTTATTGATTCCTTTCGGACGGGATATTCTACGCCATCATCAGGCTACAGTTACTCCGGATTTGAGGATATGTACTCATCCGAATTTTCATTTCCGGTTTCAAGTACTCCGAGCTCGGAATTCGACTGGCCTTCCCACAGCCACACTTCTCACTCCAGCCCCACCTCAGAATTTGCGATGTTGGAAGAGATGACATCTCTCGCTCTTTACCCTGCCCCATCTGCTGATTGGGATCCAAGTCTTGCGCCTATGCTGTCGGCCTTTGAGGCGGTGCCTCCTGATTTTCTCGGAAACCCTCCGCAGAATCCCCTTGACAGCTATTTCGCGTTGCTGGATTCGAGTCTCCCCCTGCCTGACCCTGGCTTGAGTGCGGGGAGCTCATCCTCCCTCCCAGCCGTGAAGCAATCGCATCCAGACGCACTGCCGCTGATGACTCCGGATGAAATGGATTCGACGGGCGAGGAGTGGCCTTGGGAGCCCTCTGGGACCGTGTGGCTCGACGACGACGTCTCGTCTGATGTTTATGTCCCCGCGGAACCGTTCCGAGTGACGCAGAAGTGCCGAGTTCAGCGTATTGAACGTGTTTCCGGCGTTCCATCGCAAATGCCCGTCCCTCGTGTTCCGACCGTGTATATCATCAGTTTTAGCAGTGTCCGTGACACGTACAAGGACGAGACGATGAACTTGGAACTGATCCTCAAAGACAAGGTAAGCTTCACTGCAATATTGACTAGTTTCGTGACATCCAATGACGGTTTCAGGATTGCCACTCCTGGGACGGCACCCCGGGCGAGAGGCAGACAGGCCGAGCCCTCAGCGTGAATGTCAAGCTCTTTGCGGGTATTGGAGTATTTGAAAAGGTTTTATGCCGGCGCGCACCCCAGACTTGCCAAGGTTTATATGTGTGTGATTGCGTAGAGTCATCACTGTTAGACGTCAAACGCTATGAACTGGATCCTCACGCCGGACACGCGATCAATAGCGCTCAAATTCAACAGCGACTGACCCAGGGCACGGTAATCCAAGACAAGGCGATCTGGTGAGCCAGGATTCATTATGTAAAACTCTCCAGCTCATAATTTAGCTTCGTAAATTCCGTGAAGAAAATGACCACTGTTCATTCAGACGCCCCTCCAAGCAAGATTATTTCGGCTGAATCGTCAGGCGTCCCTGTTATTACTGCGGATTCGGGGAGAAGGTAAGCAGCCTGAATTCCGATGCCAGTCAAGCGCTTAACTTTCATCCAGAACACGGCGTAAACCCAAGCCGTGGGGTGTCATCCATGACAATCAAACATATACCAGCCTCGAATTCCTTGTCCAATTCCCTGACGAATATCGCTCCTTGTATGGTGATGCAGAACCTGCCTAGATCTATGCTCTTTCGCACCCATACCTGATATAATACTTTAATTTCTTACATACATATAGCCGCATGCTTGCATTTAGTTTTATTCTACGCACATACTTTATTTCTCTAGTTGAACCTAATCAACCTATGACTCCGGTTCCGACGGAAATTTCCATTACATGCTACGGAGCAGCGAACGGAAGTGAAGAAATGACCAGGGGGAGAAGTATCGTATGTGCAAATGTGCGTCTTCGTTCTCACATGTGCGCACTGAAGTCAAGTGGCGGGATCTAATACACTACGTATGAACATCAAATGCGACGTCCGAGTCACTACTCAACTGCAAGTTTCCGTGAGTATAGGCATGCGGGCGGGTCCGCAAAACTATATTGCAAATTTGAGTGCATAGCGTACGGGAAGAATTGCACCAGTAACCATCCATATATCTGCTTGGCAACTTGCTGGAGAGTGGATGATAGCCTCTAGGTCATGTCTATTCGAATTCGTCGAGGTTTGTGATGAATGACCGAAATAATTTCTAATCATGGGTACATTGACCATTGAACATACCACACAGTCACGGAAAGTGACCATCAAACCGCTGCTTGAACCTTGCCATCGTGTCCTCCTTCTTGATTTGGCCCTGGAAGCCGATGCATTTCTGCTGCCTCCACCTGGCGACACGGGCCCCCGGACGATCCATCACGACGTAGAAGTTCATACCGAAGATACCAATGCCGGAGTTGTATCGTGCACTGAGATCAATGTGTTCCTGCATGCCGAAGCTAAAGTCGCCGGTCTCGGAGAAGTTGCTGTGACGGAGCTCGTACTCCTTGACCTTGAGACCACGCTCAAGAATCTCCTCTGAGGTTGGCTAAAATTCCGGCAACTCTTCCGGAGTTTACGTATGGGACTCGTGTCGTAGCATGACAGATAGTTTCTCTCCAGGAATATGTGGAATCAAAACAGCTGATCCTGGACTTGCGGACAGACATTAACATTCACGGAGGGAATGGCAGTTGCGAGATCGCCGACTCTGGAGCCGCGATCTCGAATACAGAGCTTTGGTATTACGGGTTTCTTCTTGTCATCTTGAATAAGAGGGGAGATACTGCGCAGACGGAATGCGACAGCCATTTATTCTGTTTCGGAATTCTACTCCAGTAATGGCAATGAGATTAATCATGGTGTGTATTAATACCACCCTAGACTCGGAGTTGCGCTCAACACTTGAGCGCGGAACGGGCACAAAATACAACCATACAGTCCCACTTGTTGGATGACACAATTACGGATGCAAGAGAACACCAGATGCTTCGAGGGGCCCCAAATCACACTACCATTTCCCTTACATTTATCAATACCTGGCCTATGGCCTAGTCGCATCAACACTGCACCCCAAAAGGCATCTCTCTCAGGCCTTCATATAAATGATCCGCTTTGGCAACGTCGTTCAACATCACAACAACATCGCTCATCTTGTGGCAGACGCAGGATTGATATGCCTGGGGCGAGTCTTTAGTGTCACACACATGATGCCTTACATTCCCTGTGCTGTAGTCTGTTTGTAGTCCGGCGTGTCGGAGCTTCTGTAGGACCTCGTCACGCAGTGTCGGATAACCTGAAATATCGACTGGTGTGTCGCTTCTTCTGAGGTGTGTCGGATTTTAAAGGTGTGTGTCGGATTCAAAACGTGTGTCGCTGTGTCGGGTTTCAGGGAGCCTCGTGGATTTGCCAGTCCACTCTTCCATCCAGCTGGGAACAGGCTCAGGAGGGCTGGCACAAGCCCAGTCAATATACATATTCTCTCATGCTTGAGGTTCCTCCTTTATGTGAATTTCTCTGTGTGAATCTGGATTTCCAGCTGGCACTGCATCCGAGCAATTGTGATAATTGTTGTAGGAGACGTCCGAAGACCCGGCCAACGTGCTCTGGACCTTTCCGAAGACTTGTTCTGGACTATTCTAGGGAGTGAAGACAAACTGGAGTGGAGAGATACGAAGAGACGTACAAAATGCCCTCCGCTGTCGCTGCGACAAAGCCTGTTGCAGTTCCAAGTCGACGCTGGTGGTCAGCAATGGACCATACCACAATGCACACAGTGTGGCGAATGAGTGGCGAGGGACGAGGGACGTTAAGAGCGGAGGAACGGGCGAACTTCGAAGGAGGAAGTGGGGGAAGACGAGAAGAGTTGTGGACGTGTGTTGTGCCTCTTTCCAAATATGAACTTGAACCATGCTCACGTGTGCAACGCGGTCATGCGACGCAGAATTACGGCAGACATTGGCAACGGACTTAGAAACTTTCGCTCCCACTTCCAACCCACTTCACGCTTGACTCTCACTTGAACTTGAATCGTAAAGGGTACATATGTGCCTGTGCGAACGGATTCATTGTAGTACTAGTTTTGGTTGCAGGGCCTATCTCGGTAGCCGATTTCGCGGATTCATTGTAATTGCTGATTTCTCTTTCGCATTTTTGGACGGCTGTAGACGCATCCTGGTCGTCAGCCTGCACCTTTACAGAGAAAGACGACATACAGGAGACAAATTACAAGTCCTCCCCGTCTCTTTTATCGAGCAGTTGAGATGCGGGCCATATACCCGCCACCGCCGTATCCACTGGGGAAGTCGTACGGGGTGTTTCGGTGCAGGCGCGGCTGCGCCTGCGGTGGTTGAAGTGGTCATTGGACAGTGCGCCGCCAAAGGCAGGAGCGACTCACCGCTCGTCCCAGATGATACGACGGCAGGCTGTAGTGCATGCAAACCTGCTTAGGAACTTAGCCTCTAAGGCGTCCGCAAACGATATGCGGGCCGCCTTGCGCTTCTTCTTGCTCTTCGCTGCCGCAGCTGCAGCTGTCTCGGCTTCTGCATTCTCTGCCTCGTTTCCTTGCTCTACTCGGGCGCCGCCTTCGGCGATGAGAACTGCCTGGCCGCCGACGACATCTATTTCCTTCAACGGCAAGGATATCCCAATGTTTTATGGCTCGTGCTTTTTTTTTTCGCTCACTACCTACGCTTGCTAATGTTCCCGCAGCATCACGACCACGATAGATACAGACTCGTTGGAGCACGGCGCGATCACAGGTACTTTTTCACTTGCCCAATACATATTTACCTTTACCTTTCTTTCGCTCGAGTCGGTAGTAGAACAGGCCCGCCAACATTGATTTGACAGGAGGGGCGAGACCGTTTCTGAGTTCTAATACGTGCGAAAAACGTGAGCATGATGTAAAATTACGTGAGGATCGACAGTCTGATGGACCGCGGACCCAGGCCATGGCTGTGTTGCACCCATCATGGCCATCAGCTCGGCCGGCTCTTCCCGCACTGGTCACATCATCAGTCACACCCGTTCCTGCGCCTCGCGCTGGTTTCCGTTCTTCCACTGTCGCATCGTTGCTACCCCCCTGGCGCTCCAGAACGCCAACACGCCACGCTGGGCTTCCTGCGGAACACCAACTCGCCACGCTGCAGCCAACTCACCACGCTGCAATTATGCGGAACGCCAACTCGCCACGCGTCGTACTTTTCTGCGGCATTCGACGCCCCCAGGGCCCAATTCTGACTTGTACCGCGCCAAACTCCTGATGTCCGCCTCCGCCGAGCCCAACACGCCCCCGGATGACGCCGTGAATTGGGAACTAGCCAGGACTCCGCGCGGGACTTCAAAAACTGACTTAAAGAACTTTGCCCCACTCGTTTCTGGGCCTACCTTTTCCGCCCATTGTCGACCCCGGTATCCACGATGTCTCGCCTGTATATTAGCGCCGCTGCCGCCCGAGCCCAAGCCCAAACGCAGGCCGACTCCGCTCAACAAGCCGAGTGGCTCGAAAACGCCATCGTCGATGGCCCGCTTCCCATCCATGAACCTCGTCAACGCACCCGTATTGCCGACATCCGCGACGACGACCCTAGCGCGGAAGTTCTGCGCGCCGCGCAGGAAAGGCTCGCCATCGCCAATAGGACCGGCGACCTCCTCAGTTTTGCTAACAAACTCGACACGGAGTGGACTCCATGCGAGTAGTGAGTCTCTTTTCGTCCTCATTGCCTCTCGCTAACCGATCCTTGCTCTCGCCAGTCCTTCCACGACCAACTCCCTCTCTGAAATATTCATCCAACCGTCGGGTTTCAAAAACCTCCCCGAATCCGGCTCCCTCTCTGCCCCCACCATGCGAACCCCCGCCGCACCGAGTACGAGTGCCGCATGCGGCCCCGGTCGCACAGGCGCAACGGCCAGACAATTGTGTACCTCCAAGTTCCCAAGAATCACCATAGCTGCTCATTCATCTGTACGCCCCGCTCCATTTCTTCTCATACAGCAGCCACTGACACCTCTTCAGCGATCATCCGTCCGCGCGAACGACGCGCCCGCTTCCCGGAACCATTCAAGCGCGAAGTCAAAGACGAAGACAACGAAGACATCACCCTCCTCACGCCCCGACTACCCCAGGGCGACTCCGGTGCGAAGCGCAGCATCAAGCGCGAACCCGCCAAATGCGCCATCCTCGGGAAGCCGCTCCGCCGCCTCGAGAGACAGCATGCACTCCGCACCATCCCAGGACCCTCCACCGCCGGTCCCTCTCGCCGTCTCTCGTCCCCTCGCACGGACGTCCGCGAGCGGCCTGCCGTCATCGACGTTGATGCCAGGGACGATGAACCCCCGGCCTATTCTTCGTCACCCGTGCCCTTCCGTCCGCGCCCCCGTCTCCTCGGCGCCGCTTCTAGCAGGACCGGCCACGTCGACCGCTATACGGACGACGAGGCGCTCACTAACTTGGTCGCGGTCAGTTCCTCCGCATCCTCCACCCCGTGCCAAACTAACGAGCTTCCCCCATCGCAGACCCCAAACTATTGTTGGCGAACCGCTCTCTGCTGAAGAGAATCACCGACACCAGTACGTCCATCCTCTCCTGTCATTCTATATATCCTCATCGTCACCTTAGGGAGCCATCAAAAAAACTTCTGGGTCCTCGACGGGCCCACCTGGGAGCGCTATCCTGATGAGCGCTTCCCCACGCGCTTGCGCCCCTACAGCGCCAACGGACCACTCACCGCGCGCATCATCGACGCCGGACGTGTGGGCCCCCACCCCATAACGAAGTTCATATTTGCCCTCGCCACCACCGACGGCGTCTCCGGCCAGTCATACAGCAATTTTATGGACATGCTGCGCGTCTGCGCCGGGTGTGGTGGCCATTTCACCCCGCCTGCGTTCAACGCGCACCTCCTTGTCCGGGGGAACGACTACGTGTGTGGGAATCACCCCTCGCAGCCCCGCGGTGCATCCTTTTCTTCCCTTTCCGTAGTCCCATCTCACCGCCATGAAAACAGTCTCGTGTGTCGCCACCGTGCCGTACGGCGAGTACCTCCGCCCCCGAGCTTTCGCATTTGGTCGCCACCCGGCCCACCCCCACACCGCGCCATACCGGGAGTTTGGAAGCCTCACGGCGCTCGGATACGCCCTCTCGGCTCTCGACACCGTCCTCGGGCTTCCCGACGACATTTTCCAGGCCGTCCGCCTGGGCCTCGTTGCGTGTCCCGACTGCAGCATCTTCCGCACCGTCCACGCCCACCTCGCCCACCGTCCTAACGACCGCTGCGGCGACCTCGGACCCCGCGACTCTTCGTTCATCGCTGTTAGCGCCGACAAGGTCACGGCCGTCGGCCCCAACGGCGAGCGCACCGTGCTCACCGTCCCTGATCTCTGACTTCTTTTGCCATGGACCTGTCGCTATACCACTTGTCTTTAATTTGAGTCGGTACATGTTGGCTTGTAGTTACTTGAGTCGGTACCATCTTGTTTTGTTAGTCGAACGAACGGTGTATAAAATATGTCTTGTTAAAATAAAATTCCTCTTGAAATCAAACAAAATTCCGTCAATATCACTGAGTAAATCTGCAAGCAAAAATATATTCGTCTGCCCTCCTTGCGTGCATCCATCACATGAGACTATGCAGCTGTGGCAACGCCGCATTTCCACGCTAAGCCTTCTTCCTCTTCACCCACCAGCACTTACACGATCTTCCTCTTCTCTTCACCCACCAGCACTTACCCGTTCCTCCTCTTCACCAACACGGTCCAGATAATTGCCATGGCGGACCCCAGGTAAGTCTTGATGTCCAGCGTCGGCCCCAAATTGACATAGGAAATAGTCGTGAGCAGGCATTCCTTCAACAACGCCAGGATGCGCACCGTGCAATGGACGCGGCGCTTCAGAAGCTGCGCACCTGTAACCCGACCTCCCTCAGCAGCCCAGGGCTGAAGTTACCCGGTGCCGCTGACTCCTTCTCTCGTTGTCCGGCAATGTTCCAACCTCATCCGACGAGGAGGTGGGCTGCACCCCTCTGTTCACATTCGGCCGCGTTTCCCCCGTCGGTCGCCTGCCTGCAGTCGACTCTTCCAGCGAGGACGAGTATTACTCCACCAGCTCCACCAGCAGCGGCGGCAGCAGCACCCGCGACTTGGCAGAAAAGGCTGCGCTCTGGACCGAGTACGAGCAGCTCGCGTTTCGCCGCCGTCGCAGATGCGCCTCCCGTCGCCGCCACGACGTCCAAGCTCGATCCTTTGGCCCACGACCCGGTGTGCAGCAGTCTGGGTGCGACCACCAAGCATTGCGACTGCAGTCTCAAACAAGCGCGGCTTGCGCGCCGGCAGGCGCGCAAACAACAGCGTCTGAGCCGCTGGTTCGCAGCCAAGCGGGCAGAGGAAGCGGGGGCGGACGCGGACGACGAGGCCGACGAACTGCGTACTCCTGTCGCCGCCGTTCCTCGGGCGTCTGGTGCTCCCCACCTCCGTCGTGTGTGTTTCATCCACATCGCTCGGGCGCACACGCGGGCTGCTGGCGTGTAGACTTGGAGCCGCTTTGAATTGTTGATACGCAGACTTGGAGACAATTGGACTCGTTGACACGTCGTTGCAATGTACCGTCTGTTACGTCAGTTTTCTTGAATGCAACGAACCGTCTTTCTTCTTGTTTTAATGTACCAATGTACCGTCAGTTTTCTTGAATGCAACGAACCGTCTTTCTTCTTGTTTTAATGTACCAATCTACCGTCAGTTTTCTTGAATGCAACGAACCATCTTTCTTCTTGAATGTAATCGCCGGGTTTCATGAAATAAACATATCACCTGGATGAAATTCCTTACGGTCCAGCCGTCTTTCTTCTTGAATGTAATCGTCGGGTTTCATGAAATAAACATATCACCTAGATGAAATTCCTTACGGTCCAGCTCAGTAAACGCAAACCGGTCTGATTTTGGATTCCGCTCGTGCAAGTTACATGAAGCCTCGGTCAGTTACCTACGGTCCTCGGCAGCCACGCTTGAACCTTGGTGTGGGAGTCCTCGCACTCCGCGTGTCGTTCCCGGCGCCGGCTATCTTCAATCAAATCAGCGTTTGGCGTCTCGGTGAGGTTGCGGTCGATCCAGTCCCGCATTGACGACGATGTGCTGCATGGGGCACTACTCGGAGGGAGGCTAGAGGAGGGTTTGGGTTTGGGGCGGGTTTGGGGGACCTTCGGCGGGTGAGTCGACGACGTGGCACTCGGAGAAGGGCTCGAGGGGGATTGGGCGGGTGGTGCCATTATGCGGGTTCGTCGCACGTTCGGCGGGTCGGGCGGGCCATACTCGACCTGCAGGATGGCGGGGATGGGGCGTTTGTGACGTAGCTTGTATTTGGCAGACCATTCCTCGTAACCTATCTTGGCGATTGAGTCCCTAGAAACCGTGTTTGCATTCAACGCCAACAGCTGTAGTCCGCCGCGACGCACCTGGCACGGCCCACCAAAGCCTTCTGAGCCAATAAAGCATGGTTGTCAGCGCGGTAGCGAGCCGCATCCTCGCGCGCCGTCATGCGGTATTCAATTGTCTCGGCCGGGCTGAGTTTCGCTCGACGTTGGGCCATAGCCTCGCGAGCCTTCCGTCGCAGCTCGTCCTTGTTCCTGTCCGAGGTATGGTGCGTCAGAGAGGTCGTTTCGAGGGAGATTCGCCGTTGAATGCTGACCGAGCTCGGTAGCGCGCTTGGGCCTCGCGCTTGGCCTTCGAGGTTTTCAGAGACGCCATAAGGTATCCGAAGGGTATGAGTACAGTCCCAGAGGCAGAGTGCGACGGATAGAAAAGAGTCAGCAAGGTTGGTGGTCGTGGTAGTGGAAACAAAGCGAAAGCTAGGCCAAGATCATACTATGATCTTGCCTGGCTTTACGACGAATCGACGGTTTTTGAGGATTACGAGCAGGCCTCGCAAAAATTCGAAAAAATTTCAGAGAGCGCCGCCTAGTTATTGGAGCCCATTGACCCCAGCTCAGGAGGATCCGGGGCCCGCCGTCGCAGAAAACACAGAGCCGATGTTCTCGCACATGGATGATCGTGGATCATCATGGTAAGTTGGTGTCCATCATCGTCAGTTGGCGTCCATCATGCGAAGTTAGCGACAATGGCGAGCGGGCTCCTTGAGCTCAAGGACACCACCAATAAATCTACAAAAAAGGTCGGGTGCTCCTGCGAGTAGGCAAATTGTGTCCTGCTTGTCAGATTGTGGGCACTCGTGAAGACAGCTTCATTTATGGTGAAAGCTGAATAGCGGGGATTTTGTTAAGTTTGGTTTAATGTCGAATGGCCATGGTATTAGGTTGCTGCTCCCCCAAAGAACCTTTGTTGTAACGGTAGCAGCGGTGGCCTGGCTTGATTTACAATTTTTTTTTTTTGACTTTCTTTTGACTTTCTTTTGTCTTTCATTAGTTCGGCAATAATCATGGACTCAGTTCTTCAATTCAATGAGCTCACAGAACTGAGTTCACAGGATAACAAAAAAAAAAAAGATCCAATGCGAATCAAAAAACCATTCAGATTGGAATAATACAGTATACAAAAAGCGTCGTAATAGTGCCCAAGAGATTGCCCCCCACCCTCCCGTACAAACGCGAAGCTCCTACTGGTCCTCAATCCACTGGACGTCCCACTGGAACAGAGCGTTGACGTCGCGGTGGCCGCGTATGTGAATGTCGTCGAGGTCGGCGTCCTCCGCGATCCGGAATGCAGCGGCTCTGCGGACACATTGATGAGCAAGAGAGAGAAAGAGGGAGAATAGAGAGGTGCTCAACAGACAAGACGCACCTCGAGCCACATATCACATTGGAGCCTTTGACCGCCCAATGCTTGCCACGGGCGTCGAGGCGCTCAAGACGCTCGCGCTTGCACTCGGGCCCGTGCCAGCGGAGACACGCAAGAGCCCAGACGCCCTTGGCTTCCGCGTAGGTCTTCGCCGCCTCGTGGCGGCCGTTGTGGACGCCTTCGGACTTCTCCCGGGCAACGGCGCTAGTAGCGTCGCATCAGCGTCGAGCAAATGTAGGTGGGAAGAGGGGGACATACGAGGATGTGTAGATACCTTCTTCACGAGCGGGAATCGCGACGTAAAACGATTTGCCGGCCTCCAGAGAGTGCGTCTCGACGTCGATGCCGGGGTGGTCAGGGTAGTACGTGGGGCGACAGGTGCGACGATGAGGGAGCGGGCCTGTCAGTGCGCCATTGAGGGTGTGCGCCTGCTGGATGACGCTGAGGTGCTGCGCATCGCAGATTTCGCATTGGTTGGGGGGACAATGCTGGCGCGGGGCCGTGGGAGCCATCGTAACCGGAGCGAAGGTTAAGGCGGGGTTGCTGGAAGGCGCGTTGGAGAGAGGGGTGGAGGCGGACACCGGGACTGTGTTGGACAGTGGGACAGTGTTGGACGCGGTGGGGGTGGAGGTGTGGTATTGCATCGTAAACCACGATGAGCCTCGTTAAACCTCGCGGGTTCCCAACCATTAACGTGTTTAACCGTTCTTTAACCGTTTAACCTCACCCACTCCTTCACGTATAATCTGTCCGCCACTATATAATGGATGGTTAAACGGAGGCTAAGGTGACAGTTGAAGCAAATTTAAATAGTACAAATACATATATTTCACGAACTATACAACGTGTACATCTTTCAGCCCCGGTTTAACCGTTTAACCGGCTGTTCAACAAAGACTTCACCTAAGAAAATGCACTGACTGCACTGTTGGTTTAACCGGTTAAATCAAACTGTTCAACCATTCGGTTAAACCGACTGTTAAACCGTTTGATTAACCCTACTGTTAAACTTTAGTGGCGTACGACGAGAAATGCTCGAAAATTGTGGAGAAGCAGACATACCCATTCTTCTGGGGGAATTTGGTTCATATAACTGGCGGCAATAATAACGATCAGCTAGTGGCCAGTTGCATGGAGTACAAGACACATACCTTGGTTTGGACTTTGGAACTCAGCCTTGGTTATTCCTTTATTTATTTATTTTGGTGGTACGAAATCAGACGGGACAACTAACAATTGGTTAATGTGTAAGGAACAGAGGTTGTAAACCTCTGAGAGGGGAGTCAAGAATAAATATAACATGGAAAAAAACTACCGCCCGGGGGAATGCACTAAGCACGAAGCGGCATGCAACAGTGTGGGACTCCGAACCTATTCTAAACGATTCAGTTAAACAGTTAAGCAGGGGAATGGTTAAACGGGGAGTTGGGTTGTTTCTGTCACTAATACACCTCCCCAGTACAGGGTCCGACCTGTTAAATCGGTTAAACATGTTAATGGTTAGAGACGCACCACGTTTAACGGACCTCATCGGGTAGTTGTTGCATCTGCGTCATAGTTGAGCGAAAGAAAAACTGGGGATGGGCGACGCACCACAGATATATCGTTTTTGACGCGGTTGGAACCGGCGGACGACGGAGGTGGCGTGGACCCGGAAGAACGCCTCGAGGTCTGGTGTGGAGCACGGGGACCTGAATGAGAAGATGAGTGCGACGACGGGTGGCGCGTCGCGTCGCGTCGGGAAGAGCGAGCGGGTGCAATGCGAAGTTGGCGACAGAAGCACGCCACTGGGAACTGGGAGTGGCCGAGTCGAGCATCGTGGTGGTGGTGGCGCGCTGGATTGTGTTTGAGCAAAGAAAACTGGTGGTGTTTCAGCCAAAAGAAAACTGAATTAAGTACACGGCGAGATGCACCAGGGAGATATTCAGAGCCGCTTGAGAACGAAGAAGAATGGAGGAGCGCGAAGGCGAGAACAGCGGCGTGAAATAGAAGTACAGCGGAACGGTTACTTGAAGTTGGCAACGAGAGGCGCGGAACAGCGGCGTGAAATAGAAGTACAGCAGAACGGTTGGCAACGAGAGGCGCGCCCACGGCCAATGGCCTTGGCGCTGAACCGAACTTCAAAGGACCGGGGGTGGATGTCGAAGGAGCAAAGCACAATATACAGAGCGCATAGTTGGTGAAGAAAAGCGGAAAGAAACAGCGAGAGGCAGGACAGAAAGAAAGAGGACACGAAGAAATAAGCAATGTGCACGTGCGACACGTGGAAGGACGGCGATCACCTGTCCGGCAAAATGCCGGGGAACGTGGCACGCAGCGGCAAAAGAGGCGGGCAAAAGAGGCGGCCAGAGGCGGGAGCGCGCGGGTTAAAACAATGATGATAACAGTTTTTTTATACGCTAGTACAAGGTTCTAATAACTAGGGAGGCAGACTCCGTGGCAGCCCGCGGCGCGCAGGCCCACACCAACCTGGACTTGCTTGTCGTATTTGACCGACACCGTGCGCGCGGCGTTGGAGGCGGCTCGGAGTTGGCGTTCGACCTCCGCCTGCGCTCCGCTTGCCTGAAGATGGGGAGCATTGATGAGCGCTTTGAGTTTGTCGAAGCGGCCCAAAGCTTCGCGGAGCTTCTCGTCGAATTTTTGCATGTTGCTGTTGTGTGTCGACACCGCGAGCGCAGTGGACTGGACCTTCTTGGCTTGGCCGTTATCTGGCAAGAGGGTTAGATGGAAGACTCCGGCCAAAAAACTGGCTTCCACCTACCTCGACGGATAACATTTTTGATGGCGTTCGTGACGGGGTTAACGGCGTGTACGACGGTCTAATACCGTGCTGCTCGAATTCCTGCGTCGAGTGGTGAGGGAGGAAGCCGGGGATCCGGCGCGGGAGACTCACCAGGAGAGTCGCCCGTTGCAACTCGTCATAATCTTGCCCGCGCAGGAGGCCGCCGAGTAGGGTGCAGTGTACGCCCTCGCGGTTAACGTCGCGATGGACGGTCTCAATGAGGTTGGTGTGGGGGTCGCCAGCCTCCCAAATGGGGAGGGGAATGAAGCTGCGCTCCCAGCAGATGCCGGAGAACGCGAATTGGCAGCTTTCCTTGTCGCGAACCCAATCTATGAAAGGAGGATTGGGTCAATGAAATGTCAGGGGTCGAAACGGCGGTGACGCACCTGCAGCGGCTTTCCCGCCGTCACGAAGTATCAGGGCAATGGTTCCCTGCCAGTCAGGGTGCTTGATGCACGCAAGCGAGCGCATCAGCCGTCGAACGTGCGCGGGGACCGCACAGTGCTGAATATTCCGAAAGTTGTGCACCCGGCACACGCGGTAGACGCGTCGGAGGTGGTCGTACGGGGTGAGATCGTGTAGCGAGCGGTCTGGCTCGTGCATATCCATTGTATTGAGCGGGAGCTCGGACGCTCGGTCAGCGAGATGGAGGCCCAGTCCTGGGATGTTTGGGCGCGGGCTGAGTGCGGTCAGCGGAGGAGGGCGCACCTTTGGCTTGTCCGCGGTGCTGGTCGGCGCCCCAGTGAAGAATGAGACCGACTCGGAAATCGTTTGGTGACCGTCCGTGAATGTGTCGCCAATAGAGGGGTCGCCCGGTGTCGTGGTGGACTATCTGGTTGATCTCTTGGAAGATCTGCTGGTGGGCCGCCGCAGTGTGACGCGTGAGGTAGACGCGACAGAAAACGGCGTCTGGGCGGAAAAATTACGAAGGGTGTTGCAAAAGGCCAAAGGCCCAAGGTCTTGTGTGGCGGCGGCCTGTTCGATGCGCTGGAGCTCGTCCGTGTTGCTGAGGAAGTGCGCGGCAATATAATCGACGTCGTAGCCACCGTCTTGTATGCTAAAATCGGTCCAATGGTCGGGAGTGCGGCGGGAGTAATGCTCACAGCTGTGGGCGTGATTAAAGATGGGCGGGGCTCAGGAACAGGTGGGACAGACCTCAGATACGCGCGTAGACCAGCGTCTTTGTCAAAAGGATCAGGGTACTCGTGGTATCGGATGCGCCCCTGGCATGTTTGGGGCGTGGAGTAGCCGCGTCGGAAGTGCTCTTGCTGCGACTGTTCCTGCTCGAACTGGAGTAGTTCCTCTCCTGTACGACGCGTCTCTTGCTGAAGTGGTCGTCGACACCCGAGCGTGCGTACCGCCGTTATGTACGCAGCTGTCTTGATAAAAATGTCGCGCTGGGGGTGGAGAGGCGTTGGCGGGCGTCGCGGGCAGCTGTCAAGCGGTTTTCGATGTCTTGCCGCGTCGCTGAGGTATGGCAATGGGCGGGCCCAGTGAGTGCTTGAGTGTCGCTGAACGGACATGCTTTGACGCCTTGACCTGCGATTAAAAATATAAGCCAGCGTGCCAAGACAAAAGGTGTTAACCCACAGGTCGTGTGTCGCTTTTTGCACGGGACAGGCTTGCCGTTGGCGTCGACGAGGAGATCAGAGAAGAAAAAATCGTCTTTGGCACAGCCGCCATCCGGGGTGCCGCGCGAGTAGGCGAAATCGACCCAAGGCAGCTGCTTGGCGGCGGGGTCCATTGGAATAAGGTGTCCAACAGGCGCGTTGGCCCCACTTTCTGGATACTCAAGGTCGACGCCGGGCTGGTACCGGTAGAGGACGGACAAGTGGCTCCTGGGGCTGACGTGAACTCCGTACTCTGCGGTTCTACCTCCAGGAACGGCAGAGTGGGAGGGACCAAGGGAGCCGGCGGCGACCTGGCTAGGGGAGGGTGAGGTGGGGGAAACTGAGGACCATGCTGGTGGAACGAAGCAAGTAGGTGTTGGAGGTGTAAGTGGGTGTCAGGCGAGACCAAAACGGGACCAGTGTGAGGTTGAATCCGCGAGACAGCCCCGAGGAGAGAACGCAGGTCGGAGGAGGCATCAACGTGCGGCGGTGGATGAAGGGCGCGCGGGGCGCGCGAAGGCGGCGCGTCATTGAGCATGCTTGGAATGCTCAAACGCGACATGATGGGGGCAGAGAGAGCGCATGGCACCGTAGAAGAACCCCGCAGTTGAGAGAGTCTCCGACCGGCGGAGACGCCGCGCGCCCAGCGGCGGCGAGGTTGGAAAGCAGGGGCGTGGCGTGGCGTACGACTGTGGTTGACAGTCACACTATTGATGGGCCATGATGGGCCATCAATATGGCATTTCGGCAGTGGCGGTGCGGCTGACAAGTTCGTTCGTAGGAGGTCGGGTCAACTGGTCACGGGGGGCGGGAGAGCCGGGGTCGGCGCCACTGTCATGATGGCCGAAGGTTCTTGGGTAAGAGAATTACAGTGGCAGTGCTACAAGAAGGCTTCTTGTAGGCCTGATCCACTGTCCCCTCATAGAATTTACCGTATAATTACGTTCAAATCGACAGCGGGTGTGACGCGTGACCATTTGAACCAATTCGACATTCCGACAGACCCTTCAACTTGGCGTGACCGGTGTCAAAATTTCGACATTGCAGCCAAACGATGCAGGATGATCAAGGATGTGTGCTCAGAGCATTGCACAAATATTACAGCTCTTGTTGAACAATTTTTCTGATTTTCTTCTGTATTTTTTTTTTGGCAGAAAAGTCACTCAGAAGGGCTTTTTTCAGGTTTTCACGCCACAAACTCAACGGAGAGACGAAAAACGCAAGAGATGGCTGAATTTTGGCTTCAGGACACCGAAAATAGCTTTATTTTGAATTTACAGCCATTTTTCAACCATTTCGTGACCTGTTGACCAATTCGACAGCCCCCCGCGTGACGCGTGACCTCGACCAAATTTCGACATCGACAAGGGGGTGCGTGACGCGTGACTGTCGATTTGAACGTAATGATACGGTATTGCTATAAAGACGACTGCCCAGATTCTTTCTGGACAGTTGGCCTCCAGGGCCAAAGAGTCAGTATACCGGAAGGCTATGGGCATGGAGACCACGTACAACGGTTGGGTTGTCGAAACTTGCTACCCCTGGTGACAGGCTTGCGCAATTTTTGAGCCTGTTTACCGCGCCTCCGGAACCGCTGGAAGCCTAAGTAGAACACTAGTTCTTTTCTATGCACCTAGGCCACTATAATTTCCCACTCTGTTTCCGGCTGACTTCAACAACATATCCATGGTTTCCCTCACCAACTAACTACCTAACAACAAATTCAAGTCAGTAATATTCAGAACATTTTTCACCAATTCTTCACCACATTTTCGGTGAATAACTTAAAATGTTCAACCTGTCAAATCGTATGGAGAAAGCCAGGAGGAGGAAATTCATTGGAATCAATGATAGTATCAGCTATTGTCTTCAACTGGCGGAATCGATTAGGGCCTTCAGTCAAAAATTCAATGCAATGATTACACTCAAAGGTTTTTGATAGGACCCACAACCTAAAGTCAGTGGGCACGAGTAGCTCATCACACGCACATAAAATTCAACCCCAGCCAAAGACGTACAACACTCGATAGATCCCAAAACTCTCCGTGTTTATATCCAGGATATCTGCACCAAATGTACGGGAAGAAACAACAATCATATACAGTTCCTACATTTTACCAGTATTCGTTTTCACTTCTTCTCGGGAGACTGTGCACCCTTCTCCCGCAAAAGAGCCTCAATCTGGGAATAGTGTTGTTGGGTTGCATACTGCAGCGCCAGGCGGCCTCCCTCCGAGTTGACATCAGCACCTCTGTCAAGCAGGAGGCGAATGATCTCCGGGTTGCCACTGTGGGAGGCGACAGTCAATGCACTGCCACATAACCCCCTTGCAAGTTGACATCAGCACCTCTGAGGTGAATGGTCTCCAGCTTGCCACAGGAGGAAGCGGCTGCCAATGCACTGCCGTATTCCCCCCCTTTCAAGTTGACATCAGCACCTCTGTCAAGCAGGAGGCGCACAATCTCCAGATGACCCCAATAGGATACGGCTGCCAATGCACTGCCATATTTCCCCCCTTTCAAGTTGACATCAGCACCTCTGTCAAGCAGGAGGCGAACGGTCTCCAGCTTGCCACTGTAGGAGGCGGCTGCGGCTGCCAATGCACTGCCATATTCCCCCCTTTCAAGTTGACATCAGCACCTCTGTCAAGCAGAAGGCGAACGGTCTCCAGCTTGCCACCACAGGAGGCGGCTGCCAATGCACTGCCATGTTCCCCCCTTTCAAGTTGACATCAGCACCTCTGTCAAGCAGGAAGCGAACCGTCTCCAGTTTGCCAACGTAGGAGGCGACTGTCAATGCACTGCCATATCTTCCCCCTTCCAAGTTGACATCAGCACCACTCTTGAGCAGGAGGCATCCAATCTCCAGGTGGCCACACAATAATGCAACCATCAAAGGGCTACCTAGCGGGCCCAAAAAGTTGACATCCGCTCTATTTGCAAGCAGATGTTGTACACCTTCAATATATCCCTCGCTGCAACACAAGTAGAGAGGTGACCCCATGTCTTGACCCCAGATGCTCACAAACAGAGAAGAAAGTTTCTTGTACTGTTGACCCCCATCATCAAGAAGGTTCATAACTGCGGTTAACAGAGTGTTCCGGTCAGGGGAAAGCAACAAGTGTTGACACCAAAACTCTATTGCGTACTTTGCCAGTGCATCATTCCAGTATGATGACTCCTGTAGGGGATTGGTGCAATATAGTAGATAGCTTATGCAGGTCTGTGCAATGAAAGTGTGTGAAGCACCCTCGCTGAGACTGGAGTCAAATTTGTCAAGTAAGTATTCTTGGACTGAGGCATGAGCTAGCACAAGGCGCGGTTCATTCCATATGTTCAGAGCTTCAGTGATCAGCCCCCCAACCACTTCGGAATTAAAACTGCATTTCCCTTCTGTTGTCTGGGTTTATAAATGAATTCTGCTGAGTTGGAAAAATCAAATGAAACTGCATTTGCAAGCTTGGCAAGAGAAATTCCTTCAAATGAAAACATTATCCAGCGGAGGGCTGCTAGCGCATTGTCAAAATGCTCTGAGGGAACTGCCTGTAGGAAACGATCATAGATTCCAGATAGATCTTCTGGGAGTTTTTTAAGTGTCTTCTCCAATTCTTCCTCCTCTCCATAATCATAGCGAGAAAGTTCAATGAGGAGGCATGCAGCTAATCGGAACCTGGTCAAATGAAACACTGATTAAAACATTGACTAAATGACTACGGAAAGACTCACATTCCCTTGCTTTTGGCTACAATTTGAGGTGTGACCAGGTCTGCACGAGGTCGCCAGATTTCCAAATTAGAGTTGCTCTTGAGCTCACTCCTGACAAAGAACTCAATATCTTTTTGTGTGACATTGACATCAAGAGTGAGCTTGGTTACACCTTTAAAGCCCTTCAGGAAGGCGGGGCGTGGTTGGCTAGTGATCAACAGGTGCAGTGGGGTTTCTTTCCAAGCCTGGAGCGTTGAAACAAGTTTCACAAGATCATCAAAACCTTTGGCGTCATACTCGTCCAGTGCATCAAGAACAATATAGGTCCGGCCAACCTCCCGGAGTAGTTGTTGGAGGATGTCGAGGAGCACCTCATAGGTTGGCAAGTTCAGTCCATTGGATGACTTGTAAAGCTTTTCAAGAGTCCTGTAGGGATATGGACATTGGGCAGAAAGCTGTAAAACAATGCGGCGGAGCGCAATTTCCACACTTTGGGTCTCCTTGCTCCTGAAGTTGTAATAGAAGAAGGCAATAGCAGGAGGGACTTCCTTCCTCTCCTTGGATAGTGCTTGAGCTTCAAAGATTTTATGGATCGCTGTTGAACTATGGTTTCCATATTTCAGCATCAAAATGGAAAAAAGAACACCGGAGGTTTCACCACAGAACACTTTTCCCTGCACCCGCTAACAATTTCAAGTTAAGTTTAACAATGACTGTCTTCAGAATAGCGTACAGTGGCCCACGATCCAAAGCACTCCCGCATTGTCTTGCCATTCAATAAATTCGTTGCCATTGAGGAACCAGAGCCCAGTGTCTCCTCTGCGGAGCTGCTGTGTGTCGTGCTGTTTCTCTGTCATATCAGGGGCCTTTCGAAGCCATTCTTCTAATCGGTCCTTGGTGCTGATCCTGCCTCAGCAGCAGTACAAATGGAAGTAAGACATGACTCACGCCATATTATGAACCTCACCCAGTGTTTCTGCACTTGCGCGCTGATTTATATAAAGCTCAACCAAGCGGTTGTGAACCTCATCCAGTTTTTCTGCACTTGCGCGCTGATTTATATAAAGATCAACCAAGCGGTTGTTCTGAAAGAGATATGAACCAACGTAACGAGGATCTAGCCGGTGCTCACTCCAAACCGAGCTCCGAATGATTTGAGTTCTTCATTGACTTTGTCCATTTCGTCTGTGAGCTGCTCGCGTTTGACGACGCGAGCAATTTTTCCCCAGCTGTCATAGTGTTCGATGCACTTGGAAGCCTTCTCAATCAAGCTGTGTTGGTTGTTAAACGAGATAAATATAAGGGTGAAACTGAACACTCAACGCGGCATATGTTTCAAGGTCTTGTTTAAGACGTCCAATGCGGTCGGAATCCCCGGTTTCCTCCATCCGCAACACGGTAGCACATATATCGCCCGTGAGATTGCCGATGCGTTCAGCAAGGACATCGCGTTTCTCACTCGTACTCTTCGCTTCCTGCGAGAAATCAGCTGGGTAGATCGACCACAAGACTCAAAATATACTTTATATATTTCGATAATCTTGGACAAAAGTTCAGCAGCGGGTTTAATAACTGGCGCTACTTGAGCGATATCTACCACCTGCTCTGCGACGGCAAGAGCAAGCGTGAGAATATTGAGCAGGGACTCCGCAGTCCCTCCAGATTTCGCGCGATCGATGGGCTCGTTGGCTGATGAAGAGTTGGATTGAACTGGCAGAGGGGAAGCTTGGGTACTAGATTTCTTGCGCCCAATCCAGTCGACGGCCCGCTTGAAGTCTTTCATGGCGACGAGGATGAGGGGAAGAGGAAGGTGCGTCCACGTGTGTGGCGTAACCGGGTCGGACGTAGAACGGTGGCAGCTGCCAGCGGAATTAAGCACTGCCACGGAGGCGGCTATAAGTGGCTTGGCTTCGGCTGGAGCCGGTTTGAGCGCGGCTCAGCCACGGCTTGCCTATATTTTTTGGTATGTTTTATACATGGCTTCTCTCTCCTCTGTTCGTTACGCTGGCCTCCTCCCTAGTAGTTCCTAGAGGATCAGATACAACAACTGGCGGCCAAATCCGTCGGATTTCCCATGACAACAGTGCCACGGCTGCCAAACTATTTTGGTCTCCACCACTGGAAAGAGGAAACGGTTTCCTCTTTTCTCTTGACACTGTGGATCGCTACGCTGCAAACTTGTTCGCCCTGTTGTCTCGCACATCGTCAAGACAAGACGACACTACTTTGGATGAAAGCCATCGGGATAAGCGAAATGTTACTATTCTTTTCTGGTCTTGCGCAGCGTCAATGAACCGCGACGAACTTCAAAGCTTTCTTTAGCTTGAAATGGAGGCTTCCATAACATCCTCAAGGTATATAGCATGGCCCTCGTACGAGCAGAATTATAACAATATTGATGCCTCCGCGCCGCAAACAACATACCGGTAATTCATCCAAACTTTTCTCCCCTTTAGCACATTTTGATTATGGCCACAGTCGGAACTCAGAAGCGTAGTGGTCGGCGCACTCGGAGAGCTCATCCTGCACGCGGGAAAACCACTCGGGCAGTCGAGGATTCTCTTTGTGATCCTCTCACCGTTGGACATGCAGGTGCGTTTGCTTTATTGTATCTATTCAATGCTCATTGAATGCTTGATTCAGTGCCTTTCCGCGCTCACCATGTTGACAACGCTGAAGCTTGTGCTGCATGGTCTAAAGGTCTCAGCTATTCTGCGTACACCATCAATTTGCATCGCTTTACTTGACATTGAATGCGACTAGTTTACATCTCTCTGTTTTGGAAAAACAACTCAGCTTTCAGTATGCCGCATGATTCATATACATTGCTCAAACTACCTAAATTCAGTCGGATGCAGGATGCAGAAGACATCGGGAGTGTATTCACAAGGAAGATGTTACAGAGTATTACAATGCTGTCTATACGAAAAAAGGTTGCAGCAACCTCAAGCCAAAGCCCCGGGGAGCCAAGCCAAAGCCGGGGCTTGAAAGCCAAGCCAAGCCCAAACATCACTAGGAGTATTCCCACATACATCCCAGAGGGAACGTGCCGAGGAGGCGAAATTTGTAGCAGAGGCTTTGTCTGTCAATTAATTATAATGATAGACACCCACATAGATCAGTGTTGGTCTTTGAAAAGCAAAAAAGACATCGACACGAGGCTTTATTGCCGCCCAACGGAAACCTCCGGCCGAAGTGCCAGGCCGCGTCTGTTTGTCTGAAGCTTTTTAAGCTCCGCTCAATCTCCGCTGATGCCTCCCTGCCCGCCTGCTTGCCATCGGTGATTGTCAGCCTCCCGACTCTGCCGGCCTACAGTTCTGTGGCCGGCACCATGTCAAACTTTGGCAGACACTGCCTCGGCGCTAACATTGACAGATGGCTCCCACCGCAACGTGCCGCGCGCCTATAAAAGTGTCCACAATGCCAAACTCTGCTTACTGTAAGCGCCCAACTTAGACGCTCAATTAAAGCGCCGGTTTGCTGGCTTTTATGGGTGCACGCAAACATGATCAATTGGCTCCGTTCTGTGTCAGCCTTAAATTTTGAGTTATATTTACAACATTTTTGGAATATTAGACAGGTTGCGCTGCAGCCACACGAGCCACCAGGTGGCTGCCGATTTCCCGCTGTTCGCTCCACTTGGTCTAGGACCGTTGGCGGTGTAAAAGAGGGACGTTTCGGTGTCAAATTGGACCAGCTAACATTGGGGAAAAAATTGGGCAACGTGGCGAAACTGAAATTTTTTTAGCCACCTGGTGGCCCCAGTGGCTGCTGCGCAACCTGCCTATTGCCAAGATGTGCACTCAATGTTTAGCCTCAAATGTTGCGAGAACGTTGCCAAAATATCTCCTGGATATTTACCCCAAGATTCCTTCAATATTTGTTCAAAACATCTGAGAAATACTGGATTGAAATGGCGGTGTAGATCGCTGCCCGCCGTGCAGCGTGCGCCAGTTATGATTACACAGTCGACACATTGATTCCGAGTCAGATATGGCCTAGGGAAGTAAACGTCGTGGATGATGAGGATAGTGTGCCGGAGCTTGTAGAAACCATGAATTAACGTCCGTCGCTGACTTTCACAAATAAAAAACCCTCTTCTGATGCCTACCATGTCGGATCGCCAGCTCTTGCTACAGAATCTCCTCCTGCAGTCTGAAATGGACATCGATGACTACATGGACCAAGACCGTCTGAAAGAGGACGATGAAGACATGCTGGACCAACGCACCACAATTAATACCGACTCGGACTCATCCTCCATGTCCTCGACATCTTCAGACTCATCCGACTCTTCAACAAGCTCCTCTGAGTCAGACTCTTCCAGTGAATCCAATGGGCATATGGAAGAAGACGACGATATATCGGACGACGAGGATGAGCTGTACGCAGCGAGACTTGCAGGTTACGGGGAGATGCTGCAGGTCGTCTCGAGCATGCGGGTCATCAGGACTGTTATGTGTTGCCATGCAACGGATGACAGCTTTCCGAGCGAACTGAGTCGAAGAGTGTTCAAAGTTGCGACAGCTTCTTTGGTTGGAAGGAGATGAAGAATATCCCGGAAGGAATCTCGCTCTGCACTCGGAAGTTCCTCCCAAAACCTTACAGCCACCGAAGGCGGGAACCAAAAAATTACTGTTTTGGGTGAATATTGATCCCCGCGACCGATTCACTCATATCTCGGTGAGTTTTATAGAGATTGAGATGAAACATAGATAGATAATTCGTACTAATTCATGCGCAATTAGTAATAGAAAAAAATCCGAAAAAATATTATATCTTGACTTGCCTGGCATTTGAGGCTCGTCGGCTCATAGATTCGCACTAAGGAGTCCAATTCCTGTCGGAAGGAGTTGCTTTTTTGGGAGTGTGGCCTTCAATACGTATAGAACAATGTAATAGAATCAAAAATACAAATACTTGCTGTCGAGAAATTGCCAGGGACTTCCTCTTGTTAACCATTCACCTATGCTGAGTGGCACTGGCGACGCGCGTCGACAGAGTGACGAGGAGACTGATCAAATCACGGGAAGTCATGAAATGATTGCGACCGAGAATAGACGCGACGCGACCCAATTAGCATGTAGAACACGCGTTTTTTTGACCATACACAAGAAGCGAGTGTGTAAAGGTACCATCGGACCCTTTCCAATACTTTTTCTTCTTCATCTGAGTCAGAACCAGGTTGTTCGAGGGAATTCTGTGTTGGCGGTACAAAATACTGTTGAGCAGGATACAAAAGGAAGGTCGATACTGCCATTGGCTGTAATAAATCCGGCATTTGTCATTGTTTGGCTTTTGTCCCAAATCTCCCATTTGTCCCACATTTCCCCGTCCCCATTTGATGGTTATTCAGTCTACTCCTGTCAACTCTGTCTTAACCCAACCACTCTGCAGACCCAAAATTTGTACTGGGTACCGCAGGTCATCCGGTTTCCCTGCCAAAAGTTGGCAAAAATCGGCCCGAAAAGTATGGCCTACCGGAAGGTAGTATGGTTTACAGATGGAGCACCACCTTTTCGTAAAAGCTGTAGAAAATTTTGAAAACGGTGGGTACTTCCGCCTGTCCAGGTGAGTTATCCTCTTTGGAACGATCGGCGAAAAAAGAAAAAACTCGACAGTCTCATTATTTTCAGAACAGCTGTAACCCAGCCTTCATCTTGAGTCCAATGTCACCTTGTTTCCCATCGCGGTGTCTGACAGTTCGAGCGGCAATCTGCTTTGCGCCCAGCCCAAATATTCATTGCCGTTTTCAAAGCTCGGGTTGTTTCTCGTTCTTATGGGCGCAAGATAATACGCACAACCCCGGTATCGTTGAAAATGATCTCAAGGTGCTAACGAAAATTCCCACCGCTCAGCCCTGCGCTTTACTCTTTCCAATCGTTTAAGCCTACTCCTAATTGAGAATTGAGCCCACGGCGATTTATATCTTGAAAATGGACCAAAAACAGGGGGAAAAAACGGCCGCACCCTAAGTTCCGCAAATGGCTGTAATGCAAGGTCTCACCAAAATTTTGGGATCACTCCTAGAGTTGGAGTAGTGTAAGCGGCGTTTCAACTGATTTTGGCGTCAACGACAGTCGCTGTCGCCCCATATTTTGACCCTCTTCCTTTCCACTTCCCTCCCTAGATCTTGTGCTCTGATGCTGAGTCGCTATCCAGAAGATAAGCCGGAGCGTAATATCGACAACACTCCTCAAATCAATTCGAGCCACGGTAGACATGAATATATAAATCTAAACCTAAGCGGCAACGACCTGCCATTCAACAGCGATCCTCCCAACATCAAATCGAGAACGGAGTCGGTAATCTCTCAACCCGCTTGCATATGTAGCAGATCTAGATTCAATGGAAGAAAATTGAAATATTCTTTGACGGAAAAACGATACACCTCAGACGAAAACGATGTGCACTCAAGTACCATTTCTCTTTTCCTCCCGTCTCGCCCCGGTCTTGCGAACCTTTTCTTCTTCCGCTGCCTTTCCCGCTCAGCCTTTTCCGCCCTCATTGGTTGTCGCTCCAGTTGTTCTACCTCTGTAGCAGGAACAATGGGCAGGTGGAACTCTGTGCCATGTTGCATGTCTTGCACGGGCAACTGCCCTCCCAAAAGTCTCGGCCGTAGTCAAAAACGAGCTCCTCGCCAATTTGTATGTTTCGTAGGGCGCATGCAACCATGGCTCGCTGGCCTGTGACCTTGACGTACTAGGTATTGCCGATCATTCAGCTTCCAGTCCGGTTGGTCGACGTGAACTCACCTGAACACTCGGAGAACAGTCATGGTTTACCATGCGAATAGGACCCCAAAATATGCGGGTTTGGTGGCGCGGACAGGTGATAGTCGACAACGCAGTATGTTCCTCCACGTAATCGGTTGTGGGCAGTCCGATCAGCTCAAATATGTATTCGCCGGTTGAAAATGCTCGTCGCGCCACAACACCGAATCCAGGCTCAGCTGTGATGCCGATTGGAAGCACCTTGAGCTTCACGGGCGACCAGGGTGAAATAAGACCTATATACGCTTGCAATGCCCTAGGAGATAGAGCTCGCGACATATAGACGCCAAAAAAAAAATGAAAAGGCCTACCACAGTAAAGCCTCGTGGCCACTGTCATCATCAGAAAGGTTCATAATGTCTGAGCCCCAATTTAAAAGCTCCACAGTGAGTGCTCCGGTCTCTGTGCGTAACGCGGCTACGGTGGGCTCGGGATTGAACAGCGCAGCCTGATACTTGTTGGTTATCTCGCGAAACTTCCGAATTGCTTCCAAATCGATGGGCGGCTTGTTCTGGGAGAACAAAGCAGGAAAGAACCGCTGGTTCACAGGCTTTGTGATTATGCGACTGAAGAGGCCGAGTACTGTAGTATTTCATTCAAATCGACACCGGGCGTGACGCGTGACCCATTTTACCTATTCGACAATTTGACATCGGCCAAAATTTCGCGTGACACCCCCAAAATTTCGACATCCGGAGCGAAAATTTTCTCTTTTTTGCGTCGGCCCGGCCGTTTTAGGCCCCATGTCACGCTCGGCAAATTCGACAGACCCTCGCGTGACGCGTGACCCCGACCAAAATTCGACATCGACACAGGGGTGCATGATGCATGACTGAAATACTACAGTACGACGATGTCGTCGACGCGGATCGCTGTTGTAGCTTTGAACATTGCGCAATGGAGATGGCGAGCCCAGCGCGATCGAAAAGAGTCTTCGCGATATTGGAGAGATGGGGTCCGTTGAGCGGTTGGAGTGGCATGGCGGTCGGTGTGAAAGGACGGGAGCTGGGCTTAACGCGGACATTTCTTCCCGATATGGCACATCATTGCTGTGCCGGGAAGTGCCGAGACATACTGCTTCCTGCCACGACATCGCCTTCCATGACCAGGCCCCGGTTGTGGCGACCGGGGGTCTGTTGTCTGTTGGCACGTCTGTGTACGAGGGAAAAAAGGAAACTGATGCAGCTGACTTCGTAGGTCAAAAAGAACCGACAGAACGGGAGACTTCGCCGACTTTTCCCTCGACTTCTGCCTCGACGCCGTCCCCACGAGAACGTAGCGCGGCGTTAAGGACAGGGAGGGACTTCACGACGCGACAGCATCCGATGACAACGCACAAGCACGAGCGCACCACCGTCGAAGCAACGTCAACGGTGCTCTTCGCCTCCTGCCCGCGCGCGGTACGCCATCCTCGCCTCGTATTCACCCCGGCACGAAGTCACCTGCAACGTGTGGAACATCAGTGCCAGCCGAATCTACGGTTACCTTTACAACGACTATGGACGTAGTAGACGCCACTTGAGCTCCGACTTATACCTCTATTCCTCTAGTCTTCCTGCACCTCCGACGACGTTCTTCCCAGCATCTACCTCTCCTCTCCTTCCCTCTACCTCGGCGACACCTACTTCTCGCTGACTTCCACCTCAACGGTGTCTTTACCCGCGATCATTGACGCGGACACGACACAATACACCACGCCTTCACCATTCGATATCCACTCCTTCGAGTCCTCCACGCCGCATTCCTGGCCACGATCCTAGACCCGCAAGGGTCGCTCTTCTCCCTCCCCGCGGTCAAGCCGATCCCGCAGCGCGTGACGCTCGTCCATATTCCCGTCGATGTCGTAGCAGTCAAGGCGGACGACACCGAAGAGCGAGACCACCGGCCCTAGCGCCTCACCGCTTCCCCTCGCCTTCGCCAGCTCGCAGGCTCACCCCCACATCCACGTCGGAATACATCGCGCGAAGCACCAAAGGAATGGTAGACGCCTCGACGGTCGACTGCAACGCGAAGGAGGACGACGACGAGCCCGGAGGCGAGATGTGTGTATGTCATCCCTTCCACTCTCTTCGATGTCAAGTACTCACGCCGCCTGCCCAGACAGACACGACGCGACGCGCACGCATTTCGGCCTTGAACCCTCATCCCACACGCCAACGCAGCGCTCTTCCTACTATTCCCTCCTCTTCGCCCTTGCGGCTTCCATTCTTCTTCTCTCCCCACTTCTGCTCCGCATCGCCACACGACCCTCCGCCTCCTCAGATTTGGCGAAATTGCGTCCGGGAGGCAGCGAGTTCCGGCGACCACAACTGCTTTGAGTGAGCAGGGTCGCCGTGGAACCGTGGAACCGCGGAACCGTTCAGGGCGAGAACGAGCGCATCGCAAACGAGGTCCATCACATAATATGTGGTTCCAACTAATATTTTCCACCCTGCATGGTAGGACTTACAGTGCCAACCGCCACCTTTTCGCAACTGCTCTGGAGAAGTTTTGAGAAAGAATTAGACCTTGAAACCGAAATTTTAGTCACGAAACCGGTGAAAAGAAGGCCCTTGACACATGTCTGGAGAGACCCATGTCCATATATGGACATGGGCCATGAGGCTGTGTTCGGTAGTGCGGATCGATGGAATCAGATGTCAATCAAACCTCGATGCAACCGCACACGCGCGCGTAGGGCGCACCTGTCGCAGCCTTATGATCTATTGTGAACTCTATACCTGTTAGTGGTCTTCTCTAGTGGTTATGCTACCTCTGAGAAAAATTTTGTTTTCCTGAGGTCTCTCTTTCTTTTTTCTTTTTTTTTGATGTTTTCCTGGAAATACATGGACTTTCTCGCTCAACCGTACTTGTAATGTATTCAGTTTCACTTCAAAAAAACAAACATTCTTTGAAGTACAGAGTCCATGTCAGATTAATACAAGGACATTTTTTTGTGGTTGAAATTGACACACCTCCTGCCAGAAAATAGCATGGTATGAGAAGACTCAGAACATGAACATGCTATTGAGATTCAAACAAATAAAAGAGAAAGCTATAAGACAGATTGTAACTTAGGCCCTGATCGGCGACTGTGAATTCACGCGTGAATTTTGGTGGAATTTTTTATGCATACCAAATTCGTCCCTAAACTACCCTAGAGTGATTAATAGAATGTATTTGTGGAAATTTGAGGCCGGAGGGGGGCAGAAAAATTGTTGTGCAAAGTCTCCTCCAGATTCAACAGATGATCAAAAAGATTCGCTTGAAAGTTGGGCATATTTTGAACTCCTTCCATCGCTTCCACCCGACTCCTCAAAACTCAAGTAAATGCACTTGCTTTCCATTCTAGGGCATTTTAGGGACAAAATCTGTGGGAAAAGTATACACAAAGAGAATTCAAACAAAATTCACGCGGAAAATTCACATTTGCCGATCAGGGCCTAAGTGACTAGCCGAAAACACAACCACGCAGTCGGCACAGAAAAAAAATGTGTTGAACCGGAATCGAACACAAGACCTCCGTAAAACAAAAATGATGGATAAAAGAGAGCATAACCACTACGGCAGACCACCAACAAGTCTAGTGTCTATCAATACATCATAGGCATACGGCAACAGCGCCCCACATGATCTGAGATATCTTATCTTTTCGATAATATCTTGAAAACGATTGGCTGGGTCCATGTCCATTTGGGGTCAATTCCCCGAATGGACTTGGGCCTTGAAATCAATAATTGCCCAATGTGGACTTGCGAATCAAGATAATCAAGATTTTATGAAACATCTAGTGGGCGCCGAGGCGAGTTTGAGAATGAATTTTCGATGCTCATGAGTTTTTTTAAATTGTAGATAAATCTCTCTTTTTCCCCTTTTTCTCCCCTTTCTTCATCTTGAAAAACTTGAAAAAACCACCGTCTCTTCAGACATGGGCCATAGGCCGAAAAGAATGCGATTGACGTAGAGAACGGGTTTCTTATGTAATCGGTCATTTTTTTCGGCCAAAATGCTTTTTTTTTTTGGCTCGTTTTTGGGCCCATTACGGGGTCCAGTCGCTTTAATATGGCTCAAATACGTTATCAGCTGTGGAATATCTGGATTTTGGACCGGCCCCTCCTGCCTGCTGATGTCAGCTGAGGGGATTGGCGTTAGCTTGCCCTTTCGAGCTCTTGTCATAATAGCTTGAACAGATGTATTTATTGTGGATACTGGGGCCGTGCCGTGCAATCCTACCTACCTTCATGGGTACCTCTAAAACCGCGATCCTGGAGGCCAGTGACCTTTGACCAAAATTGAATACCGCCCCCGCTGTGACCTGTGACCTGAATCTATGGTTGAAAATAGTACAGTAGTCAACATGCCGATGGTGCCATCATTGGCAGGATCGAACAAAAAGAGGTGGTCGAAAAAAAAAAATCCGCCCAAGATCCTCGAAGAAAGAGATATTTCTAGACAAGTCGCAGATCCTCTTCATTCCGCTTCACAGACCAACTCGAAAACAAAGCGAAAAAGACGCGCCGAAAGCTTATCTCATTCCCAAAGGCCAGGCTGGACGGTCTGACGGCCACAACATACAAGAAGCCATGGACCTGGAACAGGATAATGAAAGCTATTTGAGACGCTGGGTAAGTTCGCAGTTCGCCTAGTCTCCCCTCGCAGTGTTTTTTTTGCTTGCCTTGAGCTCTGCGCGTCATTATAGCGGATAGTTAAACGATACATTCACGAGTACCTGTTTGGGTTCAACCCGACATTGCAGCAGGAGAGGGGCAGAGTGGCGGGGATGATGGCAAAGGCAAGTGCAAGGGTTTTTGCAGGCAGCATCTTCCTCATCTCTTGGTCCAGGTGCAAGAGGATGTTCCTTACTTCCGGCGCTTTGAGGGTGGATGGCTAATTCACGATATAACATATATTTGTCGAACGAACACGACGGAGGGCAGACGTCCAAGCAGAAAAAGAGCGAAGGAGATTCGGATGACAAGGAAGAGCGAATACGATCAAAACCATCTCAACTAAAGAACAAAACAAGTCGCAGTGGTGTCGGACGGAGATGACGGAAACGCGGACGACGACGAACCTATAGATAATGGGAAGGCGCCGCCGACGACTTCCAAGCCTAAGGTGCCCTTGAAAACGCCTGAGACAGAGCAGAAGCTTCCTGAGCCGACGGCGTCTATTGATTCGCCTGTGCTAAACCCAGAAGAAACGGACTTGCGACCAAAGAAATCGCAGTCAAATGCCTCAAAAGGATTGTCTCAAAAGAGAGACAACGAAGTGTCTGGCCAGACCAAGGATGAAATAATCGCTGAGTTGATGCGACAACTCGACGAATTGAGGCAGAACCAGAATCAGAGTATGTTTCACTGTGAGGCAAAATTACGGAAAAACATTGATTTCCTTGAACATAATACCCAAAAGGGTTCGCACATGTTCGGACAGGTTCGGGAAAATTCTGAAATGCCCGAACCCCGGCCATGTCCGGTTCGGGGTTCGGTTCAGGTTCAGGACTGGTTCTGAACCCGACCCCGGGAACACTATGGAGGAGTGCGTAGCCCTGCTTGCTACCTCCATGGCCGCCTGCTCCACCGTGTCCTCGTCTTCTCCCCCGGATAAGGAAACACTTGTCGAATTTAAGGTTTCCCGGCAATAATTTTTTCAATTTATGGGATTTCCTGTCGCTGTTGTGCATACCAGAGGCCCATCATGAACTCTAGGTCTTTCAGCAAGGCAGCATCGAGAAGTACGTCTTCATTTGTTGTGTGGTCGAAGATAATATACTGACTTTCATTCAGACGACAAACTCCGAAGCGTTCAAGCTCAAAGCACTCTTCCTCATCCATTGATATTGCAATGCAATACATTTTGAAACGCGTGGCATGTCTTCTATTGCATTGGAATACCTTTTGAAACTCGTGACCTGTCCTCTATTGCAATGCAATCACTGCATTCAGCCGGTCCCTCGGCCGATCAAAACCTAGCCACGTGGAGGCTTGCGGAGGTAACGGGGACCCCGGTTTATCCCTTTGAAGGCTAGCCCCCAACCGACCCAGATTGGCTTATTTTTGTTGGACCGCCAGATACGCAAACACAACACTTTACCTCATAATGAGGAGCAGCTATGGGACGGGTCATGCGTTTCAAAATGTTCGGCCATGGAAAAGACACTATTACCTCTGGGAGAAATCTGAGTAGAGGGAAATGTTCGCAGAGGCCAGAGCTATTGATTTTTTCTATTAACCATGGGGTCGAATGAGCATCGTCGCCCAGGCCTACCCCAGAATCAGCAGTTATTTACACACTAAATGCAGTTTTAAACCAGGAAGCGCAACATAACGTAGAAACGCAACACTCGTCGTTTGGGTGGTTCCAGGGCTCTGATGGATCTAAAACTTAACATGAACTCACCCATGGATCCAATGATTTAGTTCATGAAAATATCTGGCCAAAATTACCCTCTGAGGGCCAAGAAATGGCCATGTTTGTGTCTAAAGTAAACAACGGCCGATGGCGGCAAACACGACAATATTTCTTCGGCGGTTTAGTACTCGGCAAAACCAAGGTGGAGCGTAAAATAAGGTTTTCTAGCTCTCCGAATGCAGCCATGTAAATACCCAGTCCGAAATAACGCATTCAGAGGTGGGATGGGTGGCAATAAAGTGTTGCGCTGATCGGCCTCGCTGTTCCCTAAAGGCCAATGACGCGGCTTCTATAATCCGACGAAGTCCGAAACTCCGAAAATCCGAAGATAAAGATAAAGAATTGATAAGGCGTTGTCGCGATTAGATAGTGTCGAATCGTGACAGTAATTCTGTTTTCGACGAACAGAGTATTTGTGGAGGGAACGTTGACATGTCTCCTATGCCGTTCCTCTTCCGAAGCTGCATCATTCGAGATTACTTCACCAGCCCCTTTACCGGGGAATTTCTCAACAATCGGCGCCTGATTACGAGTACTTATGTAATCGCTCATAATATTCTTGTACACCCAGATTTCCGTGAGCTTAGAATACACGGTACCATTCTATCGATTAACAAGAAATAATGGCTGTGCTTAATTTCATCACATTTTTGTGATTTTTTTTATCTACATTAGATCACTTGTTTGGCTACTGTACTACAGTTGTGGACAAACAAAGCCCGCAAATTGCCTGTAGCCTTAACTAGATTTAATTTGGATCCAATTTCGATTGATTCGGACTCGGATTGACTCAAAGAGTCCAAAAAACATGCTCCGAAGTTTTCTCAATCGACTCGTCCAGCGCATCCAAAGTACTGTTTGAAACTGAACGGTGCTGTTTCTTCTTCTTCTTCACTGCCCATTCTGCTGCTTTGCCTGTCAAACCCCTCTGATAAACATCCATAAACCTCCATGACCTATTGATAAACTGTTGAATCACTTCAGTAGGGCATCCATCCAAATACTTCAAGGCCAATTCCTTCGACGCAGCGAAATTTGTTTTGGGAACTTGCCAATACCGATATTTGTACCTTCCCCAATACTGTAAAATAGAGTCAGTTCAACATAAGTAATTCTGAAATAGATAAAGAGCTTGCCACCTCAATTGGATTAATTGGTAATTTGCGGCATAACGGCTCAACAGAATCACTTCATTTCTATATGGTTGTGACGGCCTTGATGAGATCTATCTATTGGTGTCATCTCGGCTATATATAAAATTTGATTTTTTTTTTTTGGCGGACTTTGTTTGTCCACAACTGTAATCTGACCAAGTGTTCATGTAACGCGTAACGGCTATCTGTCAACTGAACACTTTTGGTACCTGTAACGGTAACTTTGCGATTTTTTGGCCCAAATAAGCGGAAAAACGTCAAAAACTTCCATCCGGCATCCGCCGGACTGCCATTACAACGTACGCGAGGTACGAGCGTTTTCTGTTGTAGCGTCTGTCTACGAGAGACTAGACTGCCATATAAGGCAATTTTCTGGTGATTGCCGAGGAATGAACACCTTGTCCAGTGAACACTGTCAGTAACGTGTAACGCCCTGTGAACACTTAGTCGGATTAGTACAGTATCTGTTTGCCTCATTAGATTTCCATCCGATGAACATAGAAGCACAGCCACATTCGATTATGTAACACATTCCGATTTCGCTCTCTTGGGTTCATTTTTTGGTATTCCGCCGCGGTTGTGGGGGCTTTTTCATTTGACGGCCGCAGCTTCACTTTTCGTTCCCAAAATATTTGTTAGATGTGCCTAGTTTTTTCTTCTACCTGCATTTTCGCGGTCTGAATTTCGTGAGGTACCTACCATTCACTGTCTTTGTTGTCCTGGTTTCGTTCTATTGCCAGTTCGACCAGGTTGGGGCTTCCGCATCTGATCTCTACAGCTTCATTCCACATTCTCACAAGATTTCTTGTCGTGCCCTTCCCCCCCTTTCTGTCTTTTCTTTCCTCGGGCATGAAGTTCTATAGATGTATATATTTTGTGCGTATCACAGCACGAACAGTATTCGCGCTGTCCAGGTTTTGTTTATTTCCGCCGTCTTCGATCGATAACAACGCCCCTTAATATCAGACTCCTGTTGGTTCTCTTCGCGCTGTCCACGGCGCTTTCGGGATAGGGACATCCAGTTCAAAGAACTCTATGCTGTCCTCCAGTCAATTTTGCGATGGGGTGATGCATGGTCCGGCACTCACGTAACCTTTCGTTGCGACAATCAGGCAGTGGCTGAGTTCTGACACTTCGCCCGCAGCTGCATCGATGAGCGTGTTGAGACAGATTATCCTGCTCTCTTCTGTGCTCCATTTCACCTTTTCCGCTGTTTGGATTCCGACGGCTGAGAATGCGCTAGCAGATGCAGCCTCCCGTTTCCAGTACAGCCAGCTGTTTCAACTAGCACCACACCTCCATCGGACATCGTCAACTCCGTAGTCCCAGACCAAGGGTATTCGACGCATGCTCACTTCCCTCGAGCGGTCACATTTTTCTTCTGACTCAGGTTCGCTTCAACCACCTGGCAAAGCTCCTCTTCCCCAAAGTTCATTGTCTGCTGGTTTTGAGGTGGCCGCTGCTCTTCCTGCAGGCTCTTGAGCTGCTGGCTCTCCGCTGCGTCTTTGTGGCTCGAGCGCGGTCCCCTGCGGTCTAAGCAAGAGAGCTCGGGCGACCAAACTCCGAGATCAGTATCCGGTACAGTCTCGCGTCCTTGCGCGAAGTATCCAACAGGACAACGATCCCAAACATAAGTCCCGCCTCCTGACCCCGTGGTTCGAGGAAAACAATGTCGATGAGCTCCCGTGGCACGCCCCCAGCCCGGATATGAACATTATCGAGCATGTTTGGGACCATCTGGGCCGTATGGTACACGCTCGGCGCCTGGCGCCTCTACCGAGGACGATTTGTGCCACGCTTTGCAGTAGTTTCAATTGATTTGCACTTATTCAGGGAAGAGCCAAAATTTTATCGTAGTTTAGGTCACCGTTCAACCCTTGAGACACAAAATCTCACTGACAGTGAGTGATATTCAGACCAAGCAGAACTGTACTGTGGGACCAAGAATTAAATTCCACCTTCATTCTTCTGCATCGTCTGTACGCTTTCCGTTGCCCCCTCGTTCCCCCGCAAGAAAGGGTTTACTTCTTCATCGCCATCACCAGTTTTTCTCTTTGATGACGAGCCTGCGGTGGACTTTGGTTTCAAGGTTGGCGAGAAACCGGCAGGCGCGCCTTGGGAGCTTCCGCTGCCGAATAAACTAGAGCATCCGCCGCCGCTCATTTCTGCCATCATCTGGAAAGAACGTCGGAATGGGGGCGGTATTTAAGTAAAATGTTACTGACCTTCTCGAAGTCCATCCTGCCCATCCCAGGGCTTGCTATTCTCGAGGAAGGGGGCATGCTCCAGAATTCAAAATCGTCGTCATCCTGGTCGTCGAGTGTTTGATCCTCCGAGTCAACCCATTTGCTGAAGTCCGTCTTGATCTGGCCGTTTTTGTCCTTCTCCCTCATCAGGCGTGGCCAGTATTCGATCTGCCGCTCTTTCTTGTGGAGGACCAGGGACAGCGAACGTTCCGTCAGTGCTTTAGACGATTTCTGCGACAAACATGAAAACGGTATGGTTGAGATGGATACTACGAACCTCCGGGATGACTTCCGCGAACAAGCTTAGGCTGAAGGTGTAGTCCTTGACATACCCTGTCGTGGCGCTGCAAATAAAGTTGAAGTAATGCTTGGAAGGAGAGTTGTCAATGACATACTTTCCAGACGTGGCCTTGAAAACGATTTTTGCGGGCTCAAGACTGTAGTTCATGGTGTTCACTTGGATGTCAGGAAGGTTCCCAGTGAGCTAGACGACATTCTTTGGATCATGACGCGTAAGTGGGAATACCGCAAGCCGAAAGTAGGAAGGCCTCGTCGGACTCTGAGCTCCGCTGCGCCCACAAGAGCTCGGGGTGTAATAGAGTCATTGTGGATTGTGTTACAGAGGAGTGGATTATAACATAACACAATTGGGACGCACTGTTCCCATCCCAGCAGGAAGGGCAGAAGGTTCCAGAGAATTGAATTTGTGAAGAGCCCACGCGTTCGAGAATCCTAGATAAAAATAAAAATCAATTTAATTAGCTCACTCCCTGGCAACCAGCCTTCCAAGGCATTCTGTTATCCTGAAGCATGCAGATCGATGGGCTTGCTTCTCAGCACCGGAAGAGCGGAGACCCGCACACTAACAAGCCCACACGTTCGGGAATCTTAGGTAAAAATAAAAATAAATTCGATCAAGTAGCTCATGGCAACCGGCCTTCCGGCATTTTCGAGGCATTCTGTTACTTTGGAGCATGTGGGTCGATGTGAAAAAATGCGTCCGGCATCGTGGCTTTCAACATCGAAAGAGCGGAGACCCGCAAGCTAACCCGCCCGGATGACTCTCTTTATGGAAATTCCTTGCACCTTCTCATCGCGGGAAACGAGTTCCATGACCTGCAAAATTGCACAAAGCTAGAGAGCTCTTGTCGCAAAAATCTTAGCGAGCGGCAATGCGGCGAGGAGCTACCGTCGACGGAGATCATCGGAATCCAGCACTCCGGCTAATGTCTCCGGGTTCCCAACGTCTTCTTCTACCTCTCACACAGACAGATACAGCGACCAATGGCAAAACGATGCATGCGTTCTCTGGGCTCAGCCCCATTACGCTCCCTTGTATCGAACCCAGTTAGACCGATGACCGTCTTTCTCTGAATTCTGTCGATAGTCGATAGACAGACCGGCATAAACCAGTGCGGCGGTTCTTTTTTTTGCCGCCACTGTATAATACTGGGTTTCACCTCAAATTTGGACGGAACAACCGCTACATGTGAGTGTTTTCATTTGAAAGAAGGAAGTGTTCGCTCTCACGCACACAGATACAGTAACCAATGGCAAAACGACGCATGTACGAGCCGGTAAATGTTCACACCTATGACACCTATGAATATACACCAATAGCCAAAAGAACGCGGTTATCAAAGCACCGCAAGCTGTTGAACTTCTTTGGTCTACAGCGTTTCTCTGATGAGATAAATTGGGACGAAAAATCGAGGAGACATACTAGTGATCCGCTGAGGCGCGGGTGCTCGCGAAGCGTGACACATAATCACGCTTACGCAGGGGATCAAATTCCCTTTTTGGGACGTCATCTTCTGCCTTCTAGTGGCCTTAATCATTATATCAGTCGAACCGCGTTATCCAGGCGCATCGTTTGGTGCCATTTTCAGAGCGATAGACGAAGAATTGAATGTCTTTGAGACCATTCTTTCGTCGAGGACTGTCAGCCACCGCGCTGACGCTTTGTCCTTGTTTGCTCCGTATTCCAGCCCTCCCCCTCGCCACGTGCATTTAGAGTAGAATTGCTCGCTTCGCTCGCAAATAAAGATTTGGTCCCATCCTATCGGAACGGGAACAAACACCTCAACTAGATCAAAAACTTTGCAGAATATTCGTATTTCGCCGAGTGTTTTTGTACGAGGGCTTCTGGGCGGATGTGTGAGAATTCGCATTCTCCACCTATGCCCAGACGTACGAATTCGGCCTCAGTAGATCAGGGTTGGCAGATGCCGCGCTGATCGACGGATAAACCCCGCGGAGTCGAACATGGAAAGTCTTGATGAATTTCGAACTCTGCGCTCCTTTGTCTCACCCATATCAGCAGCTTCTACAAGTACCATGCCAATGTTGACCGATGTTTCCGAGAGACTTTGCCCCATGCGTCCGCCTCTGGAATAAGCAATATATAATGTGGGATCTTTCGAAATAAATGTCCAACGGCGCCCGTTGCTGAAGTCTCGGGATGCTCGGGAACGTAATCCAGAGGGTGTTCGTAGAGAATCTCGAGTGTTATTATGCAATTTATCGCGACGTTATAGTAAATCGTTTTATTGGGTTTGCCGCAAGTTCATTCTCGGAACATTAAAATTCGGAGGTAAACTCAAAGAGCTTGCTCCCGACGGTCCCGATTGATCTAGCACGCTCTCAAGATAATCTAAAGCCCTATCTAACTGCTCTTGGACGAGGGGTGTTTCAAGTATCAAATTTCGGGCCCAACTTGGTGGCCGATTTCGAATACCCGGATAAGAGGCACTCAACCACTGGTGCGTTTCCTGCATGCAAATAAGTTTGCTCATTGGGATTTTTGTCGTTATTACAGATTGAGCTGAAAAACACCGGCTCATCAACTATGCGGCTACCGGTCTCCGTAATGCATATATAGGGAGCTTAAAAGGCCAGTATATGGTCTTAATATCACCTTTGAGATGACGGAGCACAATGAATCCTCGGAACTGGAGCCTTGCTATAGTGAGCACTCAGGGATTTCGAACGAATACTGGCTCATCCTTCAAAATAGTCTACTATCGTGTCTATACACCCGATGCGGCAATCCATTCGAAGTCAGCCTGGGATGCAAAAGATCAATTTCTGGGCCGCATTGCAGCAAACTCGATCCCTCCTCCTCACAATGTGGGGTCACTGAAGCGCTGTATTGCCCACACTGAAGGACTCCTCGAGGCATGTGGCTCAAGTATGTCACTGTTTGTGAGTCCGGCATCGCAGATCCCTATGTCCGATACCACGAAACTGGCGATTTCTTCGCCGGAGCTACCCGAGTACAGCACCCGTACCTTCGTCACTGCATTCGACTCTGGAACGCCATATTCCCTTGTCGCCCTGAAGGACGTAATTTTGGACAAGAGTGCTCCTCAACACCGTGAGCTTCTCGTTCAATACATCATTGATTAATGTCCCCAGACCTTCTGAATCGACAGTCTATTATCGCGTGTACACCCGGAATGGTGCAATTCCGTCAAAAACGGCGTTCGATCCTACGGATCCATTTCTGGGGCGCATTGGAACAAAGCCACTTCATCCTTGGGCCTTGAAAGAATTCATGATTATTGCGGAACAAAAGCCTGACCTGGAGTGGAGCTTCCCGGCCTCCCTCTTCCTGAACCCGACAGCTACGGAATCCATGGAAGAGCTTACACTTGACGGGACGGGCAAACTCACTGGTTCCAACCCGGAAAGTCCCTACGCCCTCGTATTCCTGGGTGAATACGAGAACGAGGATTCCGCAGGCAATCTCGTGGAGATCCCTGCACCACACAGTGATACTTCCAAGTACCGTAAGCTTCCCCTTGTATCAGCAATTGGATTTCAGCTTCATCTTTCTTTCTAGTATATTATCGGCTGTTCACACAGGTGGGCGAGGATGTTTCAAAGACAGCTTTCAATGTTGCCACACCGTCTCTTGGACGGATTGAGATACTACGTATCTGCCCTCCTCACAACCCTGAATCCGTCAAGCGATGTATCGCGAATGTCGAGGGCAAAGCAATGTATGCGTACGGCAACCTTTTCGAGAATATCACCGCCGATGAGCCTCTGACGGATGACCTCTATGGTCCGTTGGACGAGGAGGGATGTCTTGGTTCATGCGCAGAATGGCCCCTAGTGCTCGTGTGTGGAGAAGCAGAAAATACGAAACCCACGGATGCGTAGGTATGTATAGGCGCCGGGTGCGGATTTAGATTCTGAGAACAGCTAAAAATAACTCGCCAGCAATTTACATATTTGAGGACATATATATTGAAACGCGTCAAATTTATACACCCGTGCCTCGCTACGTCTTGTCTTAATGCAATTACTCAGATAAACATTCAAGGCGGCCTCTCGTCAACTGAGAAAATGTTTGACCCAGAAAAAAATGACTGCGAGGGTAGTTGGCCAAAATGGGTGACCACGCCCATTTTAACACTCCGTTATATTCTTTGGAGGTTCCGAAATCCCAGATAAAAATTCAAGGCGGCCTCTCACCACTTTAGAAAATGTTTGACCCAGAAAAAAATGGTTACGAGGGTCAGTTGTCCAAAACGGGTAACCACGTCCATTCCAAAATTATTTGGAGGCTCTGGGCTATCGATTGCTGGTACAATGCCTTGCAGTGAGGGCAATACAGTCCTGCGTTTGAAAATGTAATGGATTGCAGTGTGGGCAATGGGATCACACAGTTGAAAATGTAGCTGCAGAAAAATCAACATCTCGACAATTTTTGGTACACCAGTTCGTGCTGGCTAAAATTGGTCAATGGAAATTACATCAGCCCAATTTTACATGTAAATTACAGGGTAAAATGCGTATTTTACATGGAGGCCCTCCAACCTGCATGTAAAAAATTGAAAAAAAAAAAAAAAAAACCATTCCAAACGGGCTCACAGGGCAGTCTTTTGTCGTCTTCTGGCCCTGCCGAGAACCTCAGGCCAGCTAATAAACATAGAACCCCTTCTGAGGTGACACGGATGGCAGACACATTTGAGGATATCTCGTGAAGCGACAGCCGATGTTTACACGCTTTACAGTGTTTTTTACACCCTTATTTCTGTATTTGGGCATGCAGGTCTGACGCCACAAGCGTATTTTGCTTCTGTGTTCAAAAGTGGAATGGGCACGGATTTCTCATTCGAATTAGGTTCCTTTGCATGGAATGAGTGTTCATGAAGAGCCATGGAAAATTTAACCACCGACGGCTCAAGTGATGTAATATTTTCTGTATTTGGGCATGCAGGTTCTCAAAATTGGAAGTCGAAACCCCGGAACTTGTAAGGCTTCATCTGAGGTGGCGCATCTGAGAGCCAATGTCATGAATGAGTGATTCTTGACTGCAGTTACCTTGTGGTGTTGCATGGATGAACAGGAGTTCTTTAAATCCATGGTCTATGAATGAGACACCGTTCCGCTACTGGCGAAAATTGTGCATGAAGTTCTTCAAGTGTTCCATGTGGCTCCTGTGTTTCGCTTACCCGCGACAATCTGATTGTGGTGCAATATCTCCTTTGGTTCAATTGTTGCTTCTTTTAGTCATCTAGGTTGTACAATGTGATGGGTAATTAGGTGTGCGAGTTCCGTTTGGATGGCCATCGAAAGCGAGAGACCATGGTGTATGTAAAGGCCTGTAATTTACCGCGGGAAGCTGATCCTCAGGAAGAAGGTCGGGAAGGTCGTCATCTAAGTTGTACTCTGATGCAGGGATAGCGGCGTCGGTGTCTTCGCTGGCGTCGTCAGCTAGAATTTTCTCCTCAAGGCAGGCGCTCGCGTTGTCGACTTGCAGCTGGCTCGGGTCCATAATGAAATTCTGTTTGGCTGGGGGCACGCAAAGTAATTAAGTAGCTGGGAGACCCAAGAGAAATGGAGTAACTCGGTCGCACCTTGCCGTGGCCCGCTCACAAAGATCTGAGATTCCAGCTTCCAAATAAGGAACCCTCGAATGCAGCTCCATCGCTGAAATCGGGGCTGTGACTGCTGTGAAGAGTGAAAAAAGTAGAAATCAATCTGAGATAGATGACGCTAGCTAACAAATTGACAGGGAAACACTTTGGAAGGCTGAAAGACTCACCCGCGTCAGCCCTCCCCTCCACAAAAAAATCCCCAATCGTTGTCGTTGTCGTTGCACCATGAGGCGTGCGGTCGTAATAAAATAGCATCCTAGAGTAGTAATGAATGTCAAGATTCCAAGGCCTCCTTTGGTGGGACTTCGCGCAACATTAGCATTCCAGTGATAGGAGGAAACACGGCATCAATAGCCGCCTTTCCCAGCTCTACTTCCCACAAAATTGAGAGCATAAATTCTGACTTGTATACTGAAGAAATGCGCGATTTTTCAGTTCTATAGCACAAAAGAAAAGAAAAAACATTCCTATATCTGTTGCAGTAGCTGCGCGAGGCGATGCCCATCTGCATCAACACGACGACCTCTCTTGTCAACCCACCGCCCATATGCATCAACCAGGCGGCCATATCCATCGCCACGGGCCCGACGAGTATCCGCCCAGCCATCAGGGCGGCCAACATTGGCCGCACTGTTGTTGTCCTCGGAGCCACTGCCCTCGTCGTCGCTGGGTTGGTCGTCGCCGCTGTCTCGTTCATGGCCGCTGTATCGCTCGCCGTCACTGGGTTGCTCGTCGTCGTCGCTTAGTTGGTCTTCGGCGCTGCGATAGGCTTCTTTCCCTCTGCGCCTCGCAAGTCTGCGCGCGTGCTTTGCCTTGATGTAGGAAATATAGGCCATCGGGTCATACTTGACTTTGTATGCCCTAAGGGAGGTCAGCTGCGACAACAAGAAGATGGGTTGATGCACTCATTGCGGCGCCGAGCCTCCCATACTCGTAAATAATTTCTGTTCCTGCGCCATGCATTATATTAGCAATTCCAGCGGGCATATAAACAAGCAGCAATTTGACTTACTTTTGTCGATACGTGGCTTGGTGGAGTCGAGTACGCGCCTTGGCAAGGACTTGCTCTTCAAGGGGTCGCTCTTTGAGCTCCGCGCGCTTTCTGACAAATGGTGAGTCGGGTGAGTGGGTGGGAACACGGTGCAGACGAGTCGGGCACCTGGCCATCCGTAGGCGCGCTTTCTCGTTACGCTGGGCCTTGCGCTGGGTCCTAGCAATGGGGTGGATGAGCCAGGGCTAGTGGTGATGGGGTGTGCAGACATACTTGAGTTCATACTCGCTGGGACCTGGGCCATATTTCGACTTCATTGGTGGGTGCGCCATTGGAAACAAAGATGGGGTTGACGAAGACAAACAGCGCACAACGGCAACTCTGACATCGGCTAATTTGTGGCGGCGGATTACGGTGGAGGAGGAGAGGCAAATGTGTAGTAGATAATGCAATTAAAGCACAGATATTAGTGGATACCTGGATTTCAGCATTAAATGTATCAGCTTGAGCCATCCATACTCATTGACACTACAGTGGTGCTCTAAATAAATGCCGAGCCCCGGTTTGAGGTCATTTCATGGTTGAATTCCTTCAAACGAAATTTTAGCATGAACATTCAGTAGTTCTAAGCTTGTTTGCATCAAAAAAACCATACCATACCTACTTCAATGTCGCGGAATAAAAATATTTGGGGTATTCTGAAAAATCGACTTTGTAGACTGGCTTGCTATCTAAAATCGGTCATTACAGCATGAAAGTACTTGAAAAATGAAGTATACTGACATTTTAGTTGACTTGACTGCGAGCGCTTCACCTGCGAATTCTTCTCTGTCCTCAGCACTTGCGCCCTTCAGGTTTATCACTCTGCTCTGCTGCTCACTCCAGAAAATTCCCAGATCAAACAGCTTTATCGAGGGTCACTGGATCTTCCCGCGAAAGTTCACAATGCAGCTGGAAATGATTGGAACATGTGCATCCGGACTATCGATGGCCATCGCTGTGGCATTAACGCTGTTCGATTTTCCCCAAACGGGACTCGTATTGTTTCTGGATCCGATGATCACACCATCCGTCTGTGGGATGCAACAAGCGGCGCACATCTCCACACTTTCGAGGGCCATTCACATTATGTGACATCCGTTATATTCTCTCCGGACGGCACTCAGATCATCTCTGTATCCAGGGACGGAAGTGTTCGGCTTTGGAATGCTGCGAGCGGTGTGCATGTCCAAACGCTGGAGGGAAGTTTGGGATCTGTACCGTCTGTCGCCTTCTCTCCGGACAGCCCCCATATTGCTGCTGGATCATATACTAACACCGTTCTGGTATGGGATGCAGCGACCGCTGCACATCTCGAAACCCTCGCAGGCCATTCAAATTCTGTTAATTCTGTGGAATTTTCCCCAGATGGCAGATGTATTGCATCCGCATCCGACGACGGGACGGTTCGGCTCTGGGATGCAGCCAGTGGCGCACACCGTGGAACGCTCAAGGGCCATCACTCGGCAGTTTGGTCTGTTGCATTCTCCCCGGATGGCACTCATATTGCGTCTGGATCCTGGGACGGCACCATTCGGCTGTGGGATGCAGTGAGCGGTGTGCATCTGAAGAGGCTTACAGAGCATTCAACTTGGATTATGTCCGTTGCTTTTTCCCCAGACAGCACTCAAATTGTATCTGGATCCCACGACAAACTCATTATTCTGTGGGATGTGGGAACTGGCACATGTCTGAAAAGATTCGAAGGGCATTTGGCTTCCGTCACATCTGTTGCATTCTCTCCAGACGGTACGCGTATTGTGTCTGGATCCGGGGACACGACTCTCCGACTGTGGGATGCCCAGAGAACTACATACCCAAACAATACCAATTGGCATTCTGGGGCAGTTACATTCGTTGCATTTTCCCCAGACGGAACAAGTGTTGCGTCTGGATCCTCTGACACAACTGTTCGGGTGTGGGATGCAGTGACTGGTGCGCATCTCCGAACTTTGGAGGGGCATTCAGATTACGTTCTCCTTATTGCATTCTCCCCCGCCGGTACTCGTATCATCTCGGGTTCTGCCGACAACCGTGTCCGACTGTGGGACACAGCCAGAGGTCATCTGCTGGATGAAATTCACAGGGACCCGATGACGATTAATTTTCTATCTCTCGCCACCGAAATTTCACTGTCTCAGAGCAAATTCCCTGCAGTTCTTCCTCAAGGACCCGGTCCCCTACCAGTCCACGGCTACGTAATGAAAGATGGGTGGATTTCCTCTATGACGCACAACCGACGGGTCTGTTGGATTCCGGTTGAGTTGAGGAGCATGCCAGATTGGGAGTCAGAACCACTGCCATTTTCGACTTCTTGTGATCGGGTCGCACTGGGGACAGAAGACGGAAGGGTTGTAATCCTAGACTTCACGGGCATCGATTCCTATTACGCCAGCTAGTTATTTGATGTCTTGAGTTGGCGCTCGGTCGAGGTTTCGTGGAAATGAATTTATTTCCTTACACAGTCGATCATGTCAGATGCGCACCCTTCGCAGGGCGTATGTTACAGCTCTTTGCAGAACTTAGGGCGGACCTTTTTTATTTATTTATTCCATTTCGGGTCGTTTTTGATCGTTTTGCATACAGTCGCCTTTGTCTTAACCCATACCTGTACTCTGCAGTACACTAACTGACCAAAATGATCGACCGATCGGTTTTCCGATCATATCTCAACATTGAGACCATATTTTTGGGTGAACTAAAGTGTAGGGCTGGTGAGACACGTCGGCGCTTGTCAGTATTTGTCCGGCACATGCTGCCGACATGCCCTCGGAACGCAGTGAATAAGGGTTACCAAATTTGGACACAAACTTGTCATTAGGTTATGTCCGCAACTATACAACTGCTCTAGTGATATAGGAGGGTATAATTAATAGTGGGTAGTAGCTGTAGTGGTCGGATTCGCTCAGATTTTTGATATGATGCTCTTCGTTGTATTCTCAGAAAATACTATAATACTCTATGTAGGGACAATATTTTGGAGATCTGACTCCAGGGATGTCTCAAGAGGACCCAAATGTTTTCCTCGCTTTACTTTTTGTTTTCAAGGTTTGTGGCTGAGCTTTGTCGCTGTGGTGCTTTGGTCATGTGACCGCTTGCGGGGAGTGACTGACGCCTATTCCTCATATTCCTCAAGCTTTGGCAGGCATTGGCGGCATGTTATTATGGAGAGTACTGGCGATGACAAACCTGGCGGCTTGTTAGAAATGAAACTCAGAGTTGTGTGGAATGCATGACCACGACACACTCTAGCTTCTTACATCCGCCGCAGACTGCATCTCCAGACTGCATCTCCAGACTGCATCTCCAGACTGACTGCACAATTCTTCCGCCACCCCGGAAATTGGGATAATTCCTCCTCAAGTTTGACACCTCCTCGTCGTCTTGCACAGCACACTTAACTGTTTAGCCTTAACGGATTCATGCTCATGCCGCTCTCAAAAGTTCACTAGAACTCGGCATCACGGGTGAAAAATCTTACGCAAACATTCTAATTGCAGCTGTGTCGAGACCCACATTCCCCTAGACCATACCGATTCCCAACGCTCCTCAACTCAGGACGTTTATACGGCATTCGGCGGTGATGACAGTGAAGGTGGTTGCAGGAGTCATTGGACTTGAATGATAGGCTCTCACTGCATACAGGACGACTCAAGCCTTTGCAGGACAATCACAGGCACAGATCACTTCGACAATGCGGCACAAGCTTGAAAATGGTGAACGATCAAGCACAACAAGAGGTCCAGACCTCTTTACTGCTCTTGCCTCATCAGAGTTGCCATCGAAGCTACGCCACGTGAACCACGCACATCACGCCTGGCCGAGGTCGAACAGACTTTGCAGGTTCTGAAAATTGGATGTTGAAACCCAGCCGACAAGCCGTTTCGCACTTTAGAACTCTGTACTTACAGGCCTAGGGAACCGAAACGAAAAGCGCGTGGGGTCACGACGTGACGTGTCACCCTTCTCTCCCATAACCGTCATGACCGTTCGTCCCAACCATTATTCCTCGTGTAGGGCACCACGGGCTGCCTCAAATGGTACTCAAATGTCTTGACATTGATTCAGGCCCTCACCACCCCGATTTTCAGACAGTTTTCATGGCTCTAAGTTGCATTATACGGCCTTATTGGTAGGCACACAACTTATCTGTTGGCTCGTTCTGACTGGTCAGGGACGAACCTAGTACCTCCTTGTCACCTTCTACAACCCTCCCCAATGTTTAACCTACGCGGAAACGCGTGGATAATCAGCGGTGTCAGTACTGGCCACCCTATGGCTGCGCACCCTCCGCCATTCTTCGTCAATGCCCTCGAGTAGCCGATGGAGTAAGAAGATCTCTCCTCTACCCTTTCATGATCTCATGTCCACGTTTCAGATCCATTGTGAACACCCAAGCCCAGGTGCGCACTGTTATATTTAGGAGGTACGCATTTCCTCTTCGCCTTTGATTCCTACTGCTCATGGAAGAGTCTATCCTTGGCAGGACCTTCGATAAGGTTATGCCTGACACTGGAGAGGCGAGGAAATGTGATGACATGACAGATTTGAGGTGCGTCGTGACACTCTTCAGCCCTTTCATCGCACTCATAGCTCGCAGACCTATCGCACATATTTCCCCGGGTCTAGCTATCATTTGTACCACCCCCACGAAGCTGCCTCCCTATTTCCACGGATCCTCTCGACCTCCCGAGTTGTCCACCGTCGTTCACGATCGCAGGGGTATCCATTTAGTGGTATGTCCATCCCGATTCTACACCTTTCATTTGCTGATTTCCTTCTTTCGTCTGCCATTCCTGTACACCCCATTCTGGCAGATCAAAAATCACGATGTCGCTCGCGATCGCTCTCGTGTGGGGGGACAACGCTAAGGGGAAGACCTCAGGATACCTGTATGTCCCATTTTTTGATATAATCACTCTTCATATCTGACGCTCTCTTCTCTGCTCTACTAGTGTCATTTTCAACCGCTAATGGAGCTGGAGTGGATGCGGAAACAACCGCACCGGTGCGTCTATATTTGAGCAATCAATAACTGTATGTACGTGCAGCGATCCCAGTGCAACAGCGCTCCGTACCTGAAGATACCTTCCTGTATTCTGTACCGTGTCAAAAAATCAAGTTAGTAGGTTGTAAACTGAGTGAGCAAGTAATATAATTCGATTATATGCAATGTATTGGTGGTATGGGGTGGCCGAAAGGTGGCCGCCGAAGTGGCCGCCAAGGTGGCCGATGGTGGCCGAAAACCGTCAAATTTGCCATCTGGCGGCTGGCCGTCAATTCGGCCGGCAATGTGGCAGCAATGGCCGATAAACCTCATATCGGCCACTTGGCAGCCAGCCGATAATCAAGCCTGAAACGCAGTGATAATTATAGAGTCTGATCGAACTTACATAGGTCGAACCGCACTAGAGAAAACGTGATCAAAGCGAGATCACATGTGACCGATTTGACAACCCAAAAAATTCAGAAAGATAATTCTACGGCCCCATTCACAACACAAGTAGATTTTGAACATTTTTGTACCACAATGCATGCCTGGTGATATTGTGTAGCGAGTTTGGAGCCTGAATAGGCCACGTGAAGTCATGTGATGGTCACGTTTTCTCTAGTACGGCTTCCGCCCTGTAACTTAGTACAGACTAGATAGCCCTGGTCAATGCGCAACTTCTGGCTGTTCAGAATTTTTGTGGGCGCGTCTGGGCGTCTTCCGAACCCAAAGAACATTTTGCCATCCGAAACACATGACTTGAAACTAAACAGTGCAATACAACGCGCTCCGGGGTGATTGACAGCCTGCCATTTTAAACACATAACTTGCAACTAAATAATCCAATACACTGTGCTCCGGGGCAATTGAAAGCCTGCTATTTTCCATTTATTTATTTTAAAAATCAGCTTTATTTTCCCTCTATGAATGCCGTAGGCATTCGAATCATCCCAACGGCGCGGTGTCGGAAATCCTTTGCAAAAACAGCTGTTGGGCGAGTGTGCTTCAGAAGGCAATGGACCAGAACAAGGTGTGATAATAGAGATACGGTATTGATACCTCAGCTTCATCCCGATCTCAGAGAGGTGTTCTTTTTCATTGAAGGTTGGTTTCGTTCTTTTGAACTCATCAGGTGGGCTACACATCCCACAACCCACCAACAACAGCACCGTCGCCGCTGCACCAATACCGGGGAGACAATGTGGCGGATTATTTCCCATGATAACGGCCTGACGGCAGGCAAGACAACTGGCAGGGTTGTTTTGCCTACATACCATCAGGGTCAAGCGGCGCCAACTGGTCAGAAAGAGATTGTGTGACTGGCCGGGCCACACAGCTCAATCTTATCCCCCAGAACCAAACAGAGGTCGCAACTTGCTGGGTTGCGACCTCAATCCCCCAGAACCCAAACAGAAGTCGCAATTTGCCGGGTTGCAGCCTAGATCCACCAGCACCCAAACAGAAAATCACAACTTGCCAGGTTGTGAGTTTTATCCCCCAGAACCCAAACAGAGGTCGCAACTTGCCGGGTTGCGACCTCAATCCCCCAGAACCCAAACAGATGTCGCAATTTTCCAGGTTGCAACCTCGATCCCCCAGAACCTAAACAGAAAATCACAACTTGCCAGGTTGCGATTTTTATCCCCCAGAACCCAAACAGAGGTCGCAACTTGCCGGGTTGCAACCTCAATCCCCCAGAGCCCAAACAGAAGTCGCAATTTTCCAGGTTGCAACCTCGATCCCCCAGAACCCAAACAGAAAATCACAACTTGCCGGGTTGCGAGTTTTATCCCCCAGAACCCAAACAGAGGTCGCAACTTGCCAGGTTGTGACCTCAATCCCCCAGAACCCAAACAGAAGTCGCAATTTTCCAGGTTGCAACCTCGATCCCCCAGAACCCAAACAGAAAATCCCAACTTACCAGGTTGCGAGTTTTATCCCCCAGAACCCAAACAGAGGTCGCAACTTGCCGGGTTGCAACCTCAATCCCCCAGAGCCCAAACAGAAGTCGCAATATTCTAGGTTGCAACCTCGATCCCCTAGAACCCAAACAGAAAATCCCAACTTGCCAGGTTGCGAGTTTTATCCCCCAGAACCCAAACAAAGGTCGCAACTTGCGGGGTTGCGACCTCAATCCCCCAGAACTCAAACAGAAGTCGCAATTTGCCAGGTTGCGAACTCAATGGTTGTCGATATCGAGACCGGTGGGTTGGTCGTTTTATATGAGAGTCAATCAGCGAAATTTTGACAGAGTTGAATGTAATGGGTGTTACTTCAGCGGCGACTGTAACAGTGGCTGTAACGGCGGTGCTGATGGTCGGCGTTGATTAAATAAATGTTGAGCATGAGCGGCGTTCCACTCACTAATATGCGATGGAGAGCATGTAACATGCCCCAGGGTAGAGAGGAGATGGGCTCGTACTCTCACTTGCGACTGCCGGGGTAGGAAGGGACCGGCTGTTGGTGGTGTGCTGATGGTGCGAATAGTGGGCCTTATATATGTGCACCGGGATGAGTTCCGAGTTGGGCCCGTCTGGAGCCGGTTCCGCAAATGTACCGGCACCGAGGCTGCCCGGATGATGTCAGAGGCCCACCTTTCATTTCGCTCCCGACCGATTTGCCATGGCCGAACGGGGTGTTTCCCCGGGCTCGAACATTGAACAATATGCGCCAGTTGCGGTGTTTATTCGGGTCAGCATATTTTTCAAGTTTTTTTTAGACGCCGGAATTGCCCTGAGCTTCACGTGAGCTGTCCAAATTATTGTCCTGCATCCGAATAGGTGAATTTCTGTGGGCACTGCCGCCCGCAGCAACACGGGCATTCTAAACGAGTCTTGGAAACTAGTGCTTACCTCGCACGCGAGACGGTTTACAGCTCTTTGCGGAACGTAGGGCGCGGACAATTTTTTTTTTTTCCTTTTTGAGCATTTTTTGATGGTTCCGACCAACCGCGCCCTATGCTCCGCAAAGAGCTGTAAACACTATTGGCCAGTTGAACATTTTTATAACTCCCTCAGTATCATTGCTAATCAAAATCTGGCTTGCCACATGATTCCTCTCGCGAAACTGAGCATTTTTACGAGAGGAGTAAGGAATCCCATTTTTTCTGAGCGAGCAGTAACACTTGTCACTGTGAGGCTACCGCACACTTTGTAGCTTTCTATAGCTCACGCCTGCAGCTACAAACCAGGGACATAGCCACCAAGTTATCCTGGCTACCCTGGCTGTATTGTGCTAGGTGGCCCCCCAGTTTTTTCCTGATGGCGTCTTTGGGCCTGTTCAGTGTTCTGTGCAAAAAATTTATATGCCTTGCGATGTTCCCATAACATTTGTGCTGTAAATATGTTTTGTATGCCGGTGCCCGGCTACGGAATGGGGGGGCTCGCCTAATCTCAGTCGTGGGGTTTCCAGCGCCCTCTCTAAAATCGTCCATTTTTTCTTTCTGTCTATCTCTCCGCTTTGGTCAATTCACTTCGCTACCAATCGGTTGTCCGTCAAATAAGCCTTGCCGCACCATCACGACCCAGCTGACGTACCTGACCGAGCAGTTGCACGGATTCCCGTGCATGATGACAAACGGTGACGAGCGTGCTGTTGAGTTGAGTTGAGTTGATGTTCTATTGTTGTCGCACCTGGCCATAAGGGCTACGCAACAGTACCTACATAAGTAATATGGAGTGGTGAGGTGGACCATCATTTACAGCTCCTCGGATCGCGCTGGAAGGCATTATTGCGCTTTCCAGAGCGCACTTACTGGTTTACATTTTGAAACGCGTGTGGAACACGGTGAATCTTGTCATTCTACTGGCAAGGTGTATTGTATTGTTTAGCTGGTGGTCATGCTTTTCAAATGGCAACCTGGTATATTGTATTGTTTAGATCGAGGTCATGCTTTTCAAATGGCAGCCCGGTGTATTGTATTGTTTAGCTCGAGGTCATTCTTTTTCAAATGGCAGTCCGGTGTATTGTATTGTTTAGCTCGAGGTCATGCTTTTCAAATGACAGCCTGGTGTATTATATTGTTTAGATCGAGGTCATGCTTTTCAAATGGTATCCCAGTATATTGTATTGTTTAGATCGACAATTCCAATCCAGTACGTCCTCCTGCCATTACTCGGACTCAGCTAGATGTCGTCAGGTGCAGAAAAACGGATTTCAATGGGGAAGTGCGGGTGAACCCCCTCCGGCTTCTTTGCTCCCCTTCAAGCCATGTGTTCAGATCCTGCAGGCAACGTTGGGCGTTTTTATACGGGATTGCCCTGTTTTGGAGGTACTGGAACAGCTGTAAGAGACAAACGGTGCAACAAATCGAGGACCGCACTCTGCACGTGCAGAATAATCGCGCGGTGATCTCTCCACAGTCAGTTCTCTCTCACTTCGCTATCCTCCTTAGACACTCATATTTCCAGAACGACGACGTCTTCAGATCTGCGGCGAAGGACTCTTACGCCAATCTCTACTGTCTCGTTGCTCTCCCGTCCCTCCAGGACAGTATTCCAACTGGCGCGCGCTCTAAGATCTTGATCAGGGCGCCTCCCAAGTCAGTCTTGAAAGGCGCAAAATGGTGGCAAGATGTAGCGCCTCAGACCGGAGACACTACAGCCTTCATCATGGACGTCGAGAACACTGCTCACGTCGAGGACCGGCCGCCAAAGTCAATTTCCTTGATGTCTCATACCTCCGAGGAATATCTGTGGCGTCTCCCAATCCCTCTCAAGGTTGTACTTGCGGTGCTCATCCAGGCCTCAATATCCATAATGTCAATATCCCCGGGAGAGGAGATAATCCTGGCACAGGAGATTCACTGATTTCTTCGACGAAGTGTCCATTCAGTCCCTCGAATATTGAATGCTCACACAAGAGGCAGGGATTCCGAGCTAGGCACCAATGATGGCTCTCATTCTCTCTCTGGTTCAAGCCCTCCACCCCCTCTCCCATTTGGAGCGGCTGCTCCAGTTACAATTGTGCGCCCAAATTTTCCTCCTCGTTCTAAAATCAAACCAATTGAGCTACAGAAAAACTTCAAATTCGAGTTTCAATACGTCTTCGAACCGCACGAAGCGTCCGAGGTGGGAGCCACTGGACATACCTTACCGATACAGGGATCTTATCGATCATCGGACGAAATCCCGTACACCGCTGAGGGCGCCATGCTTGCGTGCAGCAGCATGTTGCCCGCTCTCGTGACTCAATTGGCCACTCTCAAGGTTGGACGCCCGATGCGAAAGCACGTGTGGAGAAACTACATCACACGGTGGGTTTTTAGCGCACACTTGATGTGGTTTACGATTCCGCCGTTCAGACTCACAGAGCCGGAGAAAGTCGTAACCCGGATCGCTTTGCGGGGCCGTACGCATCTATTTAACTCATGGCATAGTCGACTCTAATATCCAGGACAGCGACAGGAGCCGGGAAGTCCTCTCTCGTCAATGCTTTACTTGGTGGTATGTAGATAGCCAATGTCAACCGCTACCGCTCATGCCGATATGTGTGTCCATCTCAGCAAAAATTGTTCCCACCAGTGGAACCTATGGTAACTTTCGTCACCCTTGGGAATTAGTACGCTCATACACTGTATCTAGCCTGTACTGCCACTCCCATAGAAATTTCTTACCATGGAAAAGCCACGATTCAGGCTAACATTCACTTTGTACGCCGCGAAGAATGGTTCGAGGATTTGCAGCAACTTCGTGACGATATCCGTGATTTTTCTGACACGGTTCAAAAACGGGTTGAAATTGCTTGGAGCAAGGTTATTTTTTTGGCCACCGCACAATGAAGACTACTGACATTTGCAAGGTTCACGCCGTCTATCCTGCATTCAAGTATATGGAACAGATTAAAACAGCAACGGTGACAGAGATAGCGGAGTCAGATCCAGGTGCGCTGCCTTCTGACTCCTCATATCCGTGCTAATTATCCTCATTTAGACATCAGCAAGCAGCGTGTTGAAGAAGTCGGAGAACGCACGTGGTTGTGTTTGGCACGGAAGTGATCGGACCGGAACGGCATCATTCGGCTTGATTCGGCGCTTAGCGACAGGTCGTGCTTTTCAAAATGCCAGCCATTTGAAATTGAATGCATCTCTATTGCACCAGGTCACGCTTTTCAAAATGCCACCCAGACCGAAATGCATAGCCACTCATCAACCCCTATAACTCACGTTCGTCTCGTCCATTGCTCTTGCCCTGTGCATGCCACAGGTTTCTTAAGCTGATCCATACATTTTAAACCTTTTACTTACTCCCTCACTTCCTCAGAACCAGCTCTGTTTTCTTTGAATAGACACACAAGATGCAGGTTTTTCCATCACTGCATATGAGGCCAGGCAGGGGATGTGTGGGCAGATATTGAAGGGCGGTGTTTCCTGGTCCCAAGAACCCTTATAAAATACCAGTAAAGCTTCTAAAGACCCTCAATAACTTAATTTTAGTCATCGCAGGGTCTGAATCGAAGTACCAAAATCGGACTGTTTTATTTGCTATGCAATGGAAACTGGGTTTGAAGTACTTTGAATGTCATAGTTTGTGCATTCAGACACATATAAAACTTTCCTACGACTCCCAATTTCAATTGACCAAGGCCCAAAATTCTGAACGTTGAATTTTTATAAGTCAGATTGAATCGTCACGTGTCCATTCTCATAGCCCGATTCAGTACTAAGTTCTCCCAGTCTCTACGTTCGAGCAACCATTCCACCACTTTTTTTTTTTTTTTTTTCGTCAGTTCTTATCTGACTCTCCTGATCTTTCTTTAGACATACTCCTCTATCTTGTTGCTCAACTTAGAGACTGGCACCCAGTCTACCCCCTGTACTCATCCTCCGAGTCAAACTCGATTGTGACGTCACAGGAGGTCAGTCGGCGTTGCTCCGACGCTATGAGCGCTGCCGGAGGTACGTCATCCATTGCAGATGTAGCGGCGTGGAAATTAGTAATGGCGACGGTGAGTGTATCGTGAGGTTTTGGAGAGGGAAAGAAAGACCTGAATTTTATTTGGGAGGGTAAAGATCTATGCACCTATCCCTGAGTGAGCATCAATTGGTTATTAAAGTGGCAGGCCATACCGGGCAACCAGTTGCTATCTGGACGAATACACGATCCGAAGGTTCGCCGGACGGTCCCATGGACCAAGGCACCAGACGTTGTATAGGCTAGAAAGAAAAACGTCTCATTATTATATAATCACATAACGGACATGAATGATCTCCCGGTGGTGCGTAACACCCTTCAAGAAGCCCCAGCGCTGCAGCCCAACAACAAAACCTTCAATTATCACCTCTCGCGGGTACGTATACCGTGCAGAACATAACTTGGCAGAAACTGATTTGTTGGGCAGGTGCGAGTCAAGTCCGAGCACGCCATGGGCCACGTCAAAGGCCGCTTCTGCTCTCTCCGCGGCTTGCGACAGCAGATCGATGACAATGCCGGCCACGAGCGCGCGCTGGGACTATCTGGCAATACAATGATCTGCGACTCTTGCTGAGCGCGCGTTCTCAAGCGGAAGTCTAACCAGTACAAAGCTTCGTAACAGATTGAGTATTGATTTGTTCGAGGCACTGCAATTGTTGAAAAGTGCGTACCGCAATGGGCATATAAGTGCTGGAGATATTGCTGCAAAACGGATGGATGCCCTTGTTGCAGAGCTGGTGGAGCAGGGCTTTGTTTTAGATTACACCGATGAGGATATTTGAGACAATTCAATACACTATTTTCATTCCGTGGTCAAATTTGAAAAGTAGAGTCAAAAAACTTCGGTTCACGCGCTCGAACGCGGTGAACCTGAACCTGAAGTTCAGGTTCGGGGTTCAGCGCAATGCCTGAACCGAACTTTGACATCACTACCAAGGTCACCTGGCCAGATGACCCTTCCAAACCGTCGTGGTTTCTGTCCATGGCCAGGTGAGACCTTCCGGCGCTTCCGGTCCTGCCGTGCCTTGTATGTCCATATATGGCCATGGATTGATCTCCTGATTTTGGCGGTGGTGGACAAGGCCGAGTGCCGATCCGTGACATCAGTAAAACAATATGTTTGTCTTTGACATCTTTGTCTTTGGGAATCTTTCCGGGTCTTTGTCTTGGGGTAGGTAGGTAGGTAGGATTACACGGCACGGTCCTGCTTAGGAACGCCGGGGCCCAGGAAGTATTGATGTGTACATGGCACTAATATACACTGTTGTCCCTGGACTCCTCCATCACCCCGTAGCCGAGCTCACGGACGCTATCTTTCGACCCGCCGCGGTAGAACTAAAGGATAAACAGAGAAGAAATGAGTGGAAAATGAAAACCTCGAAACAAGCTCAAGCACGGTAGACTGGACCGCATAAAACAACTCCAGGACAGTGTATGCAACTTTTGCTGCGAGCGCGATGCTGGGTCGGGAATAAATCGTGGCCTTCAGAAACTCCGTATTCGAGCGTTGGGCCATAAGACCTTCGAGGTGAGGGGCAGTTTGGAAAAGTTGAGCTGGAAATGTGGACCTAGACTCGTCACCAGTCGGCCAATGACGGCAAAACTTAGTGCAAGCACTATGCCGTAGGCAGACTGGTAGTTCTCGTCAGATGTCAATGCTGTGCGCGTGGAGTTTGAAATTTTGGGTGGTGCCGATCGTCGGCATCATTGTGGCTGTGCACCGCCCTATAAATGAGATTTTTCGTGCTGGCGCACAGCAGCGTTTGAAAAAAAACTAAAGAGGCAGTTTTCAAGATATCCGGATTCTAAAGACCCCATCCCTTTTGAATTTTGAGAAATGACTGAAATTGAGCTCGGAACAGCAGAGAAGGAAAATTTTCAAACTCCGCGCGCAGCCCTTGCACAGCATCCGAGAACTACCAGTCTGCCTACGGCAACGTGCTTGCACGAAGATTTTGCCGTCTCTGGGCAGCCTGGTGACGAGTCTAATGTGGACCGTAATTGAACTAATGCAACAGAGGAGTTACAAGTAATTAACACGTGTTCCGGGGTTTCAACTTCTAACTTGCAGAACCTACAAAGTCGTTCCGACCTTCAGCTAATTCATGCGGAATTAGTCATAGAAAGAAAGAAGCGACAATATGTCATATTGGGTGATGAAAGATTTCGGACCATTTGGGGCATAAATGCGGTCTAGTACTATCCGAACTTGTGCAACAAACCTGGTCTTTTGTGAGGGAAGACTTGTAGACATTATGAAACATAAGTTCAGATAATTCAGTCTATGGTGCTTGTGATCACTTTGGGGCAATGGGCAAAACACTATGATTGGGAAATTGTAAGAATGGGATCCATTCATGAACTTTATGCAATTCTGACTCTATGACATCTTTGAAATCCATGTAAGTCTTCCGTCCCAAAAAACCAGGTTGTTTGAACATGCCTGGATCTCGCTAGGCTGAGTTTATTCCCCAAACTGCCCAATTTCCCAGACTATCTAATATAAAGTATTTTTACCCATTTCCTTCTATCACTAATTGCGCATGAATTAGCCTGAACTATCTAGCCTTGCTTCACGCAAATCCGTGAAGAATTGATCGAGGTATGGGGAATTCCTCGAAAGTGTCCCAAATGGGAACTTTTTCATTCGCGCCCCGGTACCGACAATAGCTGTAATTGCGAGCTCAAATCCCCACCAATCTGGGTGGATTAAAACATGGTTATACTCGCCTTTTCAAGTACTTTCAGCCTAGAGACGCAGTTTCTCTCTCTCTGAGTGCACCTCCTAAAATATGTTTCCCCCAGAAAATAGATAAAAAATCATTTTTGAATGGGTTACCATATATGGTGACTTGGTGAATGGTCCATAAACATCGAAAAGTGTCATATTTCATTTCCACATTTCGTTCTGGGTAATCTGATACTCATGCGGGCACAAACCACCCTGTTCAATCCATTTCTGCCACCACCGTAACCCACAGATTGTAAGAAGCCAAAAATCTCGGAAAACGGTTCTGTATTCAGCGAGAAATGTTTGTTTGTCGGAGTTCTAGGTTTTTCCGTGATGGTGACGATAGTACCCATCCCTTTACCCATTTTTGATGTACTCCAGCCTCAGTGCTAACAGAACCAGGCCCTCAAGCTCGGGCCAGTCCCTTGTTTACTCGAGACTGCGCTGCCAGCTCGGAATGTATGAATCATGGGTACACCAGCAGGCTTCATAAAATGCCCTGATGCACGCACTGCAAGGCCCAAATTACAATGCATTGATGGAACAAATACGGAATGGTGATTAAGAATGACACTGTTGAAATTGCGTTGGAACCGCCAACAAACGGCCGAGAACGCATGGTAGAAGAGTAAATCGAAACAGCCGAACAACCAGTTGTGAGACCGGAGAAAATATAAGAATTCAGAAAATGGAAAGTCCCAGGAGCAGATATCGCTATTTTTTGACAAGTCATGTGGTGAGGCCGAACTCCGACGGATAGACGTCTGCGGCGCTGTCGGGTTTAGCAATTGGCGGCGAGTATGCGTCAGGTCAGGCACATCATGCGTAAAAGAACGTTTTGCACGCAATATCACCATACATCAGCATTGGAAACTCCAAGTCACTCACAGTGCACTAGTGTTGGTACAGGGTATAAAATCATTTTTCGCTGAATATTAGCATCATTGGTTTGCCGACGTGAGCCGATCAGCCTTGCGATCAGCCGAATTCTCATGGTTCGAGACAGTGCTCTACTTCAAACGAAACAAGGTGCATGCCAGTATCGGTCAGGCATGTCTTGAGGTCAGGGCAAACTGTCGGTTGATCACCCAATTGTTGATGTCGACGTGAATTTAGCCAGACATGTAGATATGAGGGAGAATGAGGGCCATTCGGAAATGTATGCTACTATGACTGAAAGAGGGATCCATGGGCAGTGATAGATTGTCTATTATTTTCCCGAACTTCCTCTCTAATATCGCAATTCCAATGAGAGGCATGTGTCCGACGACCGGCATGATGCCCCGGTCTCACGCCACACGCAGTGCCCTAGTGGTGGTACTGCTCTCGCAAGGGTCTAGCCAATCACCTGCGACAGGGTTCCACATGAACCGTCGAGTGCAAGTTGATTACTGACTTCTTTTCTCGGCGCATAGATTTTTGGCTCGAGTGTTTGAACATTTTGTTCAGCCCGCGACTCGCGCCACACGCAGTGCTGGAAATCGCCTGTGACACTTTCTACATGAACAGTCGAACCCCGATCGACTAGTTGATTCTTTCTTTCGGCGTGGTGAAGAACGTTGGGACAGTAATCCAGACAAATCTGCTGTTGAAAATGTTTGACAAAAACAGTGGCCATTCAGAAACCACTCGATTCGTTCTGGGTCAAATCTCCTAGAAATTGGCGACAGACCTCCTTGAAGGACCCATCTTAGCATCTGACAAAATTTGCGGAATATGCGACAAGGACGGAATGTTGTGCGCGGTGTTGAACCATATTTTCAGCACATGGAAGTTTCTTTATTCAGGCCCTCGATTTGTTCTCCGTCAACTTTCCTAGAAATTGGCGACAGACCTCCTTGAAGGACCCTCATTCGTCCTAGCATCCGACGAAATTTGCAGAATATGCGACAAGAATAGAATGCGGATACACGTGTTGGCGTTCCACTCAAATCACCCGCGGAGCGGGGTGTCTCATCACAGCTCGAGAGTTGTATTAGTCTTAATGGAATCGAAGGTGTGGCGGAATCGCTGTCTTGCGCCTCCTGTTGTTGACTCAAATATTTCCCCCACTGTGCCGGATGGTTCAGGCCCCTGTGCAAAATCACTGAACATGGTGTCAGATTATCATCAGGATGTCGGTGACAAAGAAATGAAATCCCCAAGCATGCACCAATTCGAGAAACCCGCAGTCCCTAGGATCCCGAACTACACGTCGCCAGAAAGACCAAAACCTCAGGAAGGTTTCTTCCCCACTCAGGACCAGGATTGTCCTGTGGCTGGTAAGGAGGACCACATATTATCTACATATGTGCGCTTTTAACAAACTGCGTAATTCCAGGATTCAAGAAAGCTACATCTTCTCAACCGACCATTTACGGGATCCCGAATGTCGAAGTACCCAGAAAAACCAAACCCTCAGCTGCCTGGCAGAGATTTTGGAACCCAGGAAGATTCCTTCGAATCGGATAGTAATGAGGTGAAAGGCTGTCGTTCTCTGGACAGACACTAACAGGTGAACCACAAGGACACACACGTTGACAGGACCACGATATATTCCGAGCGGCGAGACAAACCAGGCTACGAGCAATGGGGGAATACAAAGTGGAGAAGTCGGGGGTTTTACGTGCGGTCACAAAGGTAAGGTAAATGATGTCTATATATATGTAGTAGGTTGGTCCGTGCACAGAAGCAGTACTGTAATGATACACATCAGTGTGAGGATGGTGAGAACCACATCCTTTTTTCATCTACATACTTCGCTTTCAATGAACTGGATAGGAGTTGGTTGAGACCATGAAACCTATCAATTCAGGTCAAACAATATGTCAATCTGGTGGATTTTACGAGTACTTTGAGGCTGTATACACCATTCTTCGGTAAAAGATGAATCCACCAAATCGTTTTTGAGGCGAGGCATGCTGCGCGGCCCGTTCCGATCAAAGCGCTCCCAACCGTGGATTTCAGTCCCGACAAATTCGCCTCTCAGTGGAACAGGCATTTAGATCGACTATCCGGGTCCTGTGAGTAAGTACCCGACTACTTACGATCCGATGATGTGGCAGCATTATCGTGCCACGTCACTCCCACCACCTTCATACTTTCCAAGTTTTCACTCCCTCCATGGCCGAATCCCACGCGAGCCCCCCAGTGATACTCTCTAGCGCTATTTACAGCAGCGCTAACCTTCTGTACCAACTAATCGAGGAGGAGAGTGCGCATGCTATCAAGCCCTACAAAGATGCTTTGGACGCTTTGCAGTCCCAACTCCATAGGCTCGCCGACGAAAACACAGCCATTATAACGAAGGTCTGAACCGAATTTGGAGCCGGAGTGATGAGTTGATTGAAAGTTACGACATTTCAGATCAAGACCCGCAACGTGTGAACATCAATTTCTTACGCCGACGCCCCACAATGACTTGATTGTGGAACTTGGTAATCAAGATTTAATTTTGTTCACTGCTGCATTTGAAAATTCTGCCTGAAAACTATGCTTATTCAGTAACGGAAATGAGAGGAATGGATCAATAATTACCAATGAAAATCCTACTGGATACAGTGTTTACTGAGTGGAGCGGGTGTTTGTGCCCGCCATGCCGACCCATCGAGGCACACACTGGGCCTCTAACGGGATGGACACGGCATTTGCTGAGTGGAATGAGCATGTTTCATTAGGTATAAATGTTGTCCTCCCAAAATATTAATCCACTGGGTCATGTTTTCAGCACAGCCCGCAAATTACTCAATACATCATATTCGCAAACACCTCTCTGTCATTAATTGCACATGAATCAGCAGAGCACATCTATCCAGTTTTTATGTGAATCGGTGAAGAACTAACCGAGCTATTGGGAATTCTGTGAAAACATCTCAAAACGGCAGATTTCATTTGTGCCTTCGGTTCCGACATTAGCTGTAATTTGAGTCGTAGGCGGTTGGAAATCCGAGTGATACGAAGGGGCTCCGCGGTCCGGTGGGCTCCTGCCAGACTCTTTATAAAATCATTGGGTTTTTTCGTTCCTTTTTGGGAGGTGCAAGAGTTAACTTTGAATTTCAACTCTCGCAAACTTTCGGAAAGAAAAGGGGGAGGCGGCCGCAGGCCGGTGATTAATTTCTGTGTGTCTCCCAGAGTACTCGCTTCATGGTCTATGAAAATGATTCCACAAAAAGAATCTGTACCCATTCCACTTCTGAAGGAACAGGAAGCAAAATATTCCCAAATATAGAAATATTGCACAATTCGGTTCGCCCGGGGTTAATTTTCGTGTTCGTCTCCCAAGGGTATTAATTTCATGCCCATGAACATGATTCCACAAAAAAAACTATACCCATTCCACTTCTGAACGAACAGGAAGCAAAATACTCCCAAATATAGAAATATTGCACAACTCAGTTCGCTGGTGGTTAATCTTCGTGTTAGCCTCCCAGAGGACTCGCTTCAGGCCCACGAACATGATTCCACAGAAAAAAGCCATACCCATTCCACTTCTGAACGAACAGGAAGCAAAAATGCTCCCAAATATAGAAATACTGCACAACTCGGTTCGCCGGCTGTTAATTTTTGATCTGTCCCAATGCGGACATCAATTCAAGTCGCATGTGCGTCGCACATGCTTTGGAAGGCGATGTGTATCCGAAGCATATCGACTGTCCGGAGGAACTCCGTGCCAATGTAATGTGACTACCTACCGACGGTACTTGGAGGCTGCACCATTCCCTTGATGTGCTCATGGGTTGAACGAAGCAAGTATCTAGATACTTGGACTCTCTTTTTTGGTTTGAAGCTGTATTATCTGCGACTGGGTACCTGGCCACACTAGGTACCTGGCCACTTGCATAATAGCAGCTTGCATGTTGTAGAATTTCGTGTTTTGGTGCTCATAGGGTAGAGTACAACCTGTGAGGATGCTGGACGTCAAATTTGGAGGCAAGTTAAGCGGCTGATCAACAGCTGTGCTCGGCTTTGATCGGAGTGGAGCCGTGTGAAGACCATTTTCCTATCTCCGAACAGCCGCCGTGCTCGTTTTTTCCTCACTTCTCCACCAATTCCGCACCGATTCACAAGTTTTGGGGCTCGTCTGCATCCCTCAGTTCGGAAGAATGGCTTCCGCCTATCTCATACGCGAAAATGCTTCTCCTCCCCTTCTGGATCCTTCGAAAACTTCACCCCCCGATCTCTGGTGGCCAAATCTGGCCACCGCATAACGAACCCCTTGCGTATGAGATGGACACGAAATTTGATATACGCCTTCAAGATCAATTAAACCGTATTATCCGACCTTCACTAGGCTTTTAACCTGGTTACCTTCCCAGTCACGACGGGCACTACTCAAATTCACCCAATCCCGTGAGCCCGGAAAGATGGATTTTGTTAGAGGGGTTCTCGGTATGTGGAGCAAACAATATGTGATGGGATATGTTTTAATACATCGTATGCATCTGTCTAGGCTTTGGTTTGGGCTATAACTGTACTCTGAGCCGTGTAGGGTGCACCATTTAGTCTACACACCAATTTCACCTATCGTCCATGACCGGAAAGGAAATTCCTTCCCACTTAATCAATGAATGGGGAACAAATTTTCGCGCAGATTTCAAGAATATTGGTCTCTTCGTTCGCGGTCGGCCGTCTCCCCCTTGGCATACATTGACGGCTTAATCTCTGCTCATACGTGCACTGTGCAAGTCAGATATATTATAATCAGTTATGCAGTCGATATTACAAAAGTAGTGCATCCCAGACAAAATTTGCAGTGCAAGTGGATGGATCGTCTTCATACTTCAAAATGAGAACATTTTCAGAGTCGGGAACTCGGATCATGGCAAAATATAATTGTCCGTGGGAGAATACTGGTCGCATGAGCTCGAAAGGCAGCGGACGATTTCGGGGACACGTGGGCAGCAGATGGACGCTCCTGCTGTTGCGATCGCGGCTGCTGCCGGACCGTCACGCTCTACCGAGTTCAATGCATCCATTTTGGTGCATTTTTGCCGGAATTGGCAGGGATGAGGGAGCCATTTTGAACCCCGCGCCTCACAATTAAACAGCCCAATGCATCCATTTCGATCCATTTTTTGCCGGAATCGGCAGGGATAAGGGGGCGATATCATTCGGAGCGCATTTGAAACGGTGGACTGCAGCTGGAATGTGTGTGTACTTGGCCCACATGGGAACCGCCCCAAGGACCTCGAGGAGACGAGGAGGGGTAGAAATTCTGCCACAGAGTCTTATATTATGCGCATAGCGCATCCGAGAAGATTTCTGCCTGTAAAGGCTGCAAGCCGATGTTGAGTGTCCGAATATGGTTGGCGAGATGAGGTGAATCAACCAGCAGATCACGGAAGGTCTTGACGCAAGAGCTTCCTTCAATGCGCCATACACCATGTTTCCACAATGCAGCAACTTTAGAATCACCGGAGGCGTCTTCAACATCCACCAGGACTCGATTGAATAGGTCCAATGGTTCACCCAGAAGTGGCATATCGAGAATACCACACGGAATCCCTCCTTGTAAACCGACACCAAGGAAGATGATATGAAAAAGCCCAGATTGGGCACGATATTGCCAGGAGTGGCATACGAGTGAACACTGGGACAGAGTTTTAGGCTGCTCCACAAGCCAATCGAGTATGTCATCGGTGAGTTCCTGCGGGATATGAGGAGGCATCGCTGAAGTCAGTGTCCGAGCCTCACGACCAACGATCACGTGTACATCAACACGACGTGTCTGTATTACTATTAGTGTACAAGACGGACCTCCGCTTCGCTCCGGTTTGAGATGAACAGAGCCATGAATATCGTTTTGTTGGTAACACCACACTCACAACATAAAATAGGTAGGTAGGTAGGTAGAATAAAATCAGATTGATGTTCGAACACACGCCCGTCGTTTTGCACAGAGGAGAGGACACGCCGACAGTGCTGCTGCGATATGAAGGGACAAAGATTATTCATTCGGCGTACAAAAATACGACATGGTGAACCCTGCACTAGGAGTCCGTCGGCGACCAGAAAGCGCAGATGGGAGGAAATGTCGACAGATGATCACAGATCGAGACCAATCGAGCACGGATTGATTTGCTTAAGGCTGGCACCACCATTTTCTGGAAGTACGAGGATCATAGTGGGTGGCACTTGGACGATCGCAGAGAATGCGGCTCGATCTCCAGGTGTAGTTCAAGAGAGCTTGAAGATGATTCCATGGAGATTGGAATTGTTTGCGACGGAGGAGAGTGAGAGACGAAAGTTGATAAGACTTGGGTACTTGAAGACATTATGCACCTGGCGCCAGCATGGAAAGAACCCGGAAATTTGAGAGCAGTCTTCATTTGAGCCCTAGTAGAAGCAAGATCCCCAGCAGCAGTGGACTGAATCATTGACATATAAGGCCGAGAATTTATCACTTGAGGTAAATTTGAGGGCGGGAAAGTGGGCGGAAAACTGTCATTCCAAATGATGGGCGCGCTATTTTATAACTTGGGGAGGGACTACGTGGCCTGCGGCCAGATGAAGAGAACCAGGCTGCGCCGTAGGCAGCAGCAACTGCGCTCAACTGCGCCTTGTCAAGAAAATACTGCGCGAAGGTCAGCGGGGCGGCGGTAAATGTAGACGTAGTGTCTGACGTCGTTGGAAATTGAGGACAAAAGGAGTTACAAAGAAGCGCAATAGCAGAGGAAAAACGAAAGGAGATGGATATATGGGGGAATAGCACAGCCGAGGAGCCATTTGCTTAAAGAACGGTTAACAAGACGAAGCCTCCGCTTCGCTCCGGTATACGACCAACGAAGCCATGAAAATGATATTGTACCAATCTTGGTAATACACGAATAGAACATTGAAAAATCCTTCCGAACCAAGGGCAGTTAAGCTGAAGACTGTTGCATCGCGGAATCCTGTGTCTGATCGGAGAAGAACCAAGGTAACCCAGCTGGTATCGTACTTTTGCAGTGAATTCCTTGAATCTTTGCGTTAGTAAACAGGCAATTATAGCCTAGGAATTGTTTTCTCAGCCAATCCAACACCCAGAACAAAAGAAATCGGATATAGAGAGTAACCCCAGGAAAACCGTAATTTAACAACCAAGAGACACTGCAAGAGTTCCCGACCGTGTGAAACAACCAGAAACATGTGTAAGCAGGGAAAAGAGATCGATGATCACCAGACAGTGCAAATGCGCTCTGCGTCTTAAGTGGTTCGAAGACATAGGAAACGGCGTTGATTCCCGTCACAAACCCAGGCTGGCAAGAGACGAGAAGGTTTGCCTGCGAGGCTTTGGTTGAGAGGCAGTGCAAGAAATATTTCCAGGAGCGGAAGAGTAGTCTTGAATTCATTGAGAATAGAGAAAGACCCCAAAGACACAGGCAGAAGCGCCGAGATCATGACGGGGTGAATTGATCCTAGACAGAATGGTTGCAATTCCAAAGATTTGAAGCCAGGGAATAAATGGAGCGCAGAGAAAGATTGCACGTCCGAACGACGGGGAACGCTGCCCTTTTATGGCTCAAGAATCTTCGGGGAGGACTACGTGGCCTCCCAGCTTGATTAGAATCGTTGGGCTGCGCCGTAGCCAACAGCAGCTGCGATGAACGGCATCCTGTCAGGAAATGCTGCGCTTCGGTCAGCTGTTGCGCCACATGGAGTTTTCAGTTGTAAAGTGAAACTGCGGAGAGGAAGTCTGACCTCGAGAAATGAGAACTACGAGAGAGCCGGAAGGAAGGGGATACACCAGATGGGGAAGTGCGCAAAGAGATGCAAAGAATCGCCGAGGTAATCGTTAAAGAACGGTTAATAAGGGTGTGTTTGGCCGGCCGGCCTAAGGCATGTCACGAGTGCGGGTCACCCGCGAGTCATCGCGGGTTGACCCGTGAAAATACTCGTGGAAACTTGACCCGCGGGTCACGAGTACCCGTTGACACGGGTCATCACGGATCCGAGTAGTAATTTTGTGAGAACGAAGTATACTTGTGAGTTTCAAAGTTCTTTTAATCCTGTACTTTGGGCTGAAAAATGACACAATGAGAGCAATACTCGTGAGTTGATCCGTGAGAAACCCGTGACCCGCGGGTCAAGTACTCGTGAAAGCGGGTTTCCCACGGATCCGAGTATGCCGCCGGCCTCTTTGGCGTGGTTGACTGCGTACCATCACCTCGCCCCCCTGTGCTCACCGGTTTCGCATTCAGTACGGCTTTCGATCGGCATATGCCCAGGCCCAGCAGAAGGCCTGACGAAGTGCGCGTTTAGTGAGCGCTTCCAAAGCGGAGTTTGAAAAGGCTCCAGATGGACAGGCTTAATTTTACAGGAGGTAGATTATGTATGGCACCCGGAGCACACTGTAATCCGAAATCAGTATTAAGTTACTATCCGTGCCGATGGCCCTTTGTCCAATTTCCAGTCAAATAATATTTCCAGTTCTGTTGGGCAAGTTCAATGCGTTTCAGCTGTGGAAAAAAAAATGGCACAGAAGGCGTCCAGTTTGAGTTCAAAAGAAAAGAAAGAGAGCAGGAGAGTCACTGACCCGAGAACAGTAGGCGTCGGTCGTACCCGGTGTCGTCGTCGTCGTATGCATCCGGCACATCGCGCAGGGCATTCTGCACTCTGCGTTGCTGATCATTTATTTCTGGTGCAAGAATTTGGCCACAATTGTTTATGAGAATGAAATGAGCATGTACCTGCGAGTCGCTACTGGCCAATAGCTCGCCTCATTCCCTAGACATTCACATTCACCTCTCCTTCATAGTAAAATGCACGGATTCCGCCCGCGCTGGAGCACTTGACGATAGCACTGGCGTCGAGTTCTGCGTCAAGGTACGCCTCGCCTTCCATGTAGAGTTTGAGGGTGGTGAAGGGAAATTCGTCGACCAGCCCGCAGGCATGCGGATGGGTGGCTCTGCCATACCACCGGTGACTGTGGCTGTCCATGGGCTTCCCATGCCAGCCACTTCATGGGCTAAGGCATGGTCCGTTCGGGAAATTTGTTGACCGGCCTGCAGGCATGCGGATGAACGGACCATGCCTTAGCCCATGAAGTGGCTGGCATGGGAAGCCCATGGACAGCCACAGTCACCGGTGGTATGGCAGAGCCAACCATCCCGCATGCCTGCGGGCTGGTCGACGAATTTCCCTTCACCACCCTCGGATTCTACATGGAAGGCGAGGCATATATTATCATGGAATCCGACGCCAGTGCTATCCCCCAGTGCTCCAGTACGGGCAAGCCTGTGAAGAAGGTCCGGGAGGGGGAGCGAGCCAGCGAGTTCGGGGACGAAATTCATTCGGACGTGTGGGGACTCGCGCCGAGCCTATCACCGAGACCAGGTCACAAACTGGGCCACAAACTGAGAAGCAAAACAAATCCAAACACGGGGATTCCCCGTATTGATCTCTGAAGCTGAAACCAAACAAAACCCTTTGATCACAATGGTTTTTTGAGCACAGCGCACGCAGTTCTGCAGCAGTGGGTGCTGTCGATTGTGGCGCTCATTTTGGGTCATTTTGGTCTTCCGCACTTGGCAATCGGCCAAGTATTGGGTGAGATACGGGCCAGACAATGTTACAGCAGAACGTAGTCGGCGTTTCTTAGTTCTTAGATAGGTTCGCCGAAAAGGTCGTAATAGTTTTAAATTTTGCTATGTGCACATCACCAGCTGCCACCAAAATTGAAGGGCTAATTGGCCGGAGAAAAATTTGGGCATGCCTGCCATGGTAATCTTTTGAATTTTTTTTCACCCAAATCCACCCAGAACCATTTTCTCAGCTCTAAATTGAAATCTTTTAGGAGATCATACTTGCTAGAGGGACAGTAAACCTGAGCCCAAGAAATTTTAATCGAAATAATAAGTAAATTCGAGTCATTGGCGCCGGTTGAAATGCTTCGGAAAGTTCGATGCTGACATTACCAAGCGGCGGCAATAATAATTTATGTTTGCGTGCAACTATAAAAGTGTACACAATATGCCAATCGCTTGAATACGTGTTTAAGTGGAGTTTGGCTTTGTCCCGATGCTGGAAGCGGAGCAGAATCCATGTTACTGGATTACTACTGTGTGCTCCCCTTTTCCCTTGGTCTGTTTTCCGGTCGCTGACCCACTCCTTGACTAGCGTGGACTTTTTTGTGTACACTGTGATCCAAGGTCGCTTTCGCCGTTGCGTGGTGATCCTTTCCCGCACCCATGAGCGAGGTCCGACCGCCTGGCGTACCGGCGTCCCCCGCGCTGCACCAATGCCTACACATCCACCCGCATCCACTCTCCAGCCCACTTCGTCGTCACCCACGCATGAATTATCGGTACCACCTCGCCGTCACCCACCGACTAGTGCGTGTCAACGCCGTCCGTGTAGGGCTCACCCACGCCCGTCGATGGCGGATGGACAATGTCCTGCTCCAGCTGGGCCACCATGCCGACGTGCATCTCGTGGAGGCACACCATCGTCCCGCTGCCTCAACGACCTGCCTGCCGAGGGTCAGGAGCTGCAGTGGGATGGTACCTGCGCTGCACGACCGTTTTGCCATCCGTCACGCATGTGTGGCTCGGTATCGAGGCAGGGCCCGGCGAGGGACTCCGCCAAGCCGACGAGCAGCGCGTTCGAGCAGGTCGAGCAGGTCGGCGTTCCGGCGGCCGGATGGAGGTGTGCCGCATCGACCTCTGCGTTGACCTATGCGCGCCGACCTATGCGCGCCAAGGCCGTGCGCGAGCTAGGCGCCCTCCTCGTCGTGGGTGACAGTCCGCTGTCGCCCACCCCGCCTTCCCATTTTGAGCTTCAAAATAAAAGTGTCGGGAATCTGAGGTCGGTCAATAAACGTGTCGGAAGTCAGATTGCCGTGAATGAAAGTGTCGGAAATGGTCACCGTTTCCGACACTTACTTTTGGGACATGAAACTCTATAAATAAAAGTGCCGGAAAGTTGAAATTTTGGAATAAATGTGTCGGACTATTAAATGTGCACTTTGACCGCCATATTAGTAGCACGATTTCGGGTGAATGCCAACATGCATATCGTCAAAAGAATAACCTACATGTTGAGATTAGATATATTGTGGGAGGTAGTGTTAACGGGACTTACGAAGACAGGATTGCGGGAAAACCCTGGGTATTCCTGAGACCATGCGCGATTAGGTGCACTAGCAGGGTCGCCTTCACCAGCCTCGAGCTCGACATCATCGTTTGGATCGTCTCTCCAATCTTCTTCCTCCCCGGACGGCGGCATCGGCATGTCCTCGTCCTTTTTCCGCTGTTTTCTGGCTCGATTAGGCGACGCGGAGAAGGTGTGCAGGATCCCCTAGGTGAATGGGGCCAGTCCTTTGATTATTTCGATCAATTTCGTAGGGTTTAAGAGGCCTCGAAGCTCTTTGATGGTGAGAGTGTTGAGCCGTACGCGCAAGAGTGGGCTGGAGATGAGACGGTTGCTCTCTTGCAATGCGAGCTCATGGGCACATGGAATCGACATCTCTCTCAGGTATCTCTGTGCATTTGGCCATCGCGTTCCATCTCGCCATACACCGAATACCATGGCAGGGGCAAATTGTGCCTCCAGCGTGCTTTCGGTGCTAAAGAACCCCATGAAGTGCGAAATGCGTATTTTAACGCTCGGAATTTCCATGGTAAATAGCCAGTACAGGAGTTGGCAAGGAGTAATGGACAGACCCGTCAAAATAAATCCGAAAATACTGTTTTGTTGCGAAATCTCGGCTCATCGTGCCGAGGTTCATGTGCATTTGTTTGGTGACAGCCTGCGATGGACGATGATCACATGCATTTGTTTGGATTGACATGGAGAGCCCTCAGCTCCTTTTCAAATGCACCAGACCCGTCAAAATAAATCCGACGAGACAGTTGGAACCCAAATTTCGCTGGCCATCCTCCCAAGTGCGACGTCCACAAAACATGGGGGCCCTTAAATTTTATTTATCAGTGCTGGCAACGGGCAATGTTTGCGTTTGAAAAGCCTTGCCAAGTGTTATCCTAGAGCTCTATGTCTTCCATGAGAGTTACTCCGGAGTCGGGAATGGGAATGGGAATGGGAATTGATGGATGACATGATATAGTTACGACATCTTTTCTCTTGTCTTTTTCGTCGACGCGTCGCTCTCCCGGGCTCGTTTGACCCCAAAATGGCCCCCAGCAAAGACGCGGCCAAATGGACGGCAAACCCTGAGGACCTCACCCATGTCCTCCAGTTCCTTCATTCACAGAAAAGCCGCGTCGGACAAGGCGGAAATTTTGACAAGACAGTCTTTTCCGAGGCTGCGGCTTACATGGCACAATCTCAGATTGCGCTGCCACCTGTAAATTTCAATCTTGATGTTCCGGCCCCACACGTTTGTGCCGCTGAAACTTATCGCCCTGGCTTTATCTTGGGGAGAGAAGGAGACAATCCCCATCCCTTTGCTTGCCCCACGCTCATCTTTTTTGACCTTTGCCCATTCAATGTTGATACGACGGTTTGAGAAGAACAAAAACAATTCTTTGTCGCTCTTTTGAAATGGGAGGCTCCCCACGAAAGATAAATTGCGTTTATCCTGGTGGGGTTGCTCCATCCCTGAAAGGGTAAGTATGAACAGCAAATATTGGCAGGTACCCGTGTTCACCTCGACTGTTGTCGACTCAGAAGGTCCGTGGTGACCAGAATCAACTACTGAGGGAGCCTGAAACACACCTACTGATAAGTAGTTTACATCTCTTGTGAGAATTACCTTACCTGCGCCTCCAAGTCTCCGGAATCAGATCCCCACTTTAGCTGGCCCTCATCGGCGGAGGAATTTTCCTCTCCCTCTCCTTTGACTCCGGTGAATGGAGGGGTATCCAATCCACTGGCGTTTATCGACATTGCAAGGGAAATGGACTTCAACTACGCATAGCCATCCTGATATACAAGAACGGAGCCCAGCCAGGAAATGATCCGGCTTGGACACGGGCGCGGCCGGGTGGCACGTCCATGGTGCCGGCAGAACCAACCGGATTTCAGTCGATACACGATTGATTTCCCACCCAATTTTGAGGCCCGTGCTTCGCAATTGAACAGCCCATCCCGTGCTTCATAATGCATTTCTGCCTGGTTCGGCAGGGATAAGGGAGCAATTTTGTGTCCCGTGCTTCACAATTGAACAGCCCGTCCCGTGCTTCATAATGCATTTCTGCCGGGTTCGGCCAGGATAAGGGAGCAATTTTGTGTCCCGTGCTTCGCAATTGAACAGCCCATCATGTGCTTCATAATGCATTTCTTCCGGTTTCGGCTGGGATAAGGGAGCAATTTATAGTTTTATGTGCGACTCTGGCTTTTTTTTCCATCCCAAAGGAACACATTTTCAGCCTTGATGAGTGTATCTTCAATATCCTTAGGCATGCCCTGAACTCTGGTCAAATATTGTGTTCTGCCTCCAATGACCATATTTATGATATGTCGTTCCTTCGAGGGTAGGTGTCGACTCTTTCCACCTCTTGAGGTCACTTTTAATTTTTACTAGGACCAAAGGCGGTGGTGTAATATATGGAACATTATTTTCAATCCATGCACCCAACATGTAGCAGGTTTTACCGTCTGGAATTATCCTGACAGATTCCTCGATTGCTCCAATTCTCATTTTATTGTTGATTCGTCTCTCCTGTACAACCTTTGCTCGATAGGCGGTTCGGCCGAACGGTAGGAGGACCGTCTTTGTTGGATGGTGTTGGCTGGGCTTGGGCCTGAGCCGGGGCCTGGTCATTTGAATCTTGTATGCTATTTGTGAGCTGGGCTTAAATTTAAGCGCTTAACCAAAAACTTCACAAAAGCAGTCCATCAGCACAGCTTTCCAAATGCGGGGGCCTTATCAAGGAGGTCTGTCTGCGATCGGTTATGCCTGCTTGCCTCCTGTGGGAATCAAAGAGGAGAGAAAGCTCCCTCTAATCTCGAGATTCTTTTACAGTCGGCCCACTGGAGTTCAAATGGTCGGAAGCTGGGCAATTGCATGCAATTTCAATCATTCAAAGTAATTACCATACCCCCATGAGGCTCGATTCCGTACATGGACCCTTGTATCCTCCATCGGGATGCCGTCTATATCATTCCACTCCACGGTGCTAGCTTCCACGCTAGCAACATCACCGACTGCCATGCTGTCGGTGTCCGCGACCTCACGCATGTTTGGTATCATACGAGCGGTAAGGACGGCAGAGAGACTGGAGAACACGGCGGTCGGAATGAGGTAATTAGATAGTATGAATACAAGACTCACGCGCTCGCCAACCATGCAAGACTGCCGGCTAAGAAGGGCTTTCTACAGGTTAGCCATTTAATCTTCGACTATCAAAGTACGTACATCGCCGAACTGATGCGTGAATGATCCTATTAGACGGACAATATATAAATGAGCTATTGACTCACATAGTAACTCAGAATATTGGCCACGTCCACCGCTGCTATGAGACTATTATTTTTTCATTTATGAGTCCACAGGATCCACTTCAACTTGAATAACCCCACCAAAAATAGACAAAACCTAACCGTCAATTTAATGGAAGTAGACGTTGAGACACACACAGGACTTCTAGAGCAGTGACGCACCATCTAGGACAAAACATTTCACAAGCCGAGAGCGATAGTTGTCACGCCGCCAATGCAATATACCACGCAGAAGTGTGAATGCAAAAATAAGCAGGTCTCGGAAGACCCTGTGGTGGGTCAACCTGCCGATCTGATATTCCATGTTGTGACTCACTCTGCCTCCCACGTGCCTGCGATGCCTGTGCATATTTTCACTGGTAATCAGGTTGTAGCGCCAAATTCACGAAAAAACCCACGGATTACTCTGCCCAGAGAATCAACAACGGATGCGTGAATTGGACGAGATGAGATAAAATGATGGATAATGCCTTTGTCCAGACAGATTCCACAAGAATTGAGAAGAAGACTCACGAGACGTGAGAAAGCATGCACAAACTTCCGGGGAGCGGGGCAGCGGTGTCGGCTGCGCTTCCGACCCACTGCACATGCAATTAAATACAATCCAAAATGAACCGCAAGAGCACCCACTACTCCTACGGCTAGGGATCCCAAGCCTGCAAGACTGAGCAGCCAGAGGATGACTCTTTTGCGGTTGAACAGGGCATAGACACGCAGAGTGAGAATTGCTAGGGAGCAAAATTCAAGAGTGTAATCAGCTGCATGAACTGAGTATGTGCGAAGCAGTGAACCATATGTGATTATGTCCTGAACCAGGAGACAGATTTTCTGCATCAGACCTAGCGCTTTACAGCTATTCCGCCCTCTAAGTCCCAGACAATTTGTTTTGCTGAGGGACGTACATATCCATCTATTCCACTGAAATCAACAACTGGTGGCAATGTCATGATTGCCTGTCACACACCTGAAGTCCGAAGATTCCAAAGGTAAGCACCACCATGCTGAGGTTTGTACCGAGGGCCAGGTAGCGGATGAGCAGGAGCCAAGGCCTCGGCTGCGGCCACACGATACGTATTTCAGTGGGAAGAGTGAGCAGATAGTCATAGAGGAGGAGCACTGTGTGGAAATATGAAAGCCTTATAGACGGGATACAGTTTCAGACATACCAAGACCCGCAAGCAACGGCCAGTTGTTTAGCTGTTTTCCAGAGTTTTGGGACATGGACTCTGATGTATCCATTGCTGCTGGTGGTCTTATCTTGTTGCTACTGTTATGGATGCCTTTGAATGGGAGCAGCAAAGGAAAGCAAATCAATGGTGGGAGGAAAAAGAAATACAAACAAAGCTGCCCAAACATGCCATAAGCTGATAAATACACACGTGACCAAATCAAGCTGGCATTCAAGGTTTGAACAAGCGCCAGGGCCAATCACAGCACATGCGGTAAGTGAATTTTGTTATAGTGTCTGTTTACCAAGCAAACGTGAGGGTCCAACCTTTCACAATGTTTCCAGTGCTTCAATACAGCCACATTGCACATCAGGGACTTCAAGGCGCATCTATGTGCCCAGATTCAGGCATCTAACCTCATCTAACGTGGCGGAGGTCAAGGCCCGACGTGACATTGTCCACGTAATAGTTGGCTGCTGGCCTCCATCAGGACTCGCTTATTGGAAGCGAGACGTCACTTGGCGCAGTAATACACGCGTCGGTGGAAACGGTAGTGACCGGCATCGTTCGGCATCGGCAACCACTGGTTGCCAATCCAACTTCCAGTGGAATCCAATGAAATCCAATGGCACTTGGCTCCGGAGTGGAGTCCACTGGAATCCAACATAGTTCAATGGAGTTCAGTGGGCATAAAATAAAACCCATAAAGACGTCGGATCAAACACAAACTCCCACCAATCCCATTAGAGTTTAACCTACAACGACCACTGTGAGAGCTCGATGGACTGCATTGCATCCCAATTCCTTTTAAGTACCTCCCAATCTTGATGTAATATATCGATTGATCTTCAACGACTCACACTGTGAAAAGCAGAGTTCGCGAAATTCACCGTATGATCTCGTGAAATTCGCCTCTCACCTAGAAAACAGGTGAAACCAGGGTGAAATAGATATCAACGTAGCGGCTTGTTTCGTTCCATCGGACACTGAACTCAACCCAAAGACTCATGTAAAACAAGAAAACACATTCCTGCCCTGAAAAAGCGATGATTTGAGGGAAATAATACAGGACACCGTGAAAGTGGACATATTCTTAGTGAAAGTCTGGTGACTTTCACGTGAAAATTCAGGTGAATTTCGCTAATTCCGGGTTCCACAGTGTCGTGAATTAGATAATGATTCGCCTTGAATCGAATGTGGCGAGGGTCAATGAAATCAACGGTACCGAAGCTGCGATCATAGTGTTTTCCCCCCTATTTGGGATGTTTTCAAAGAACGTCCTACATCTTCGTGTGCAGCAACCTTACTTTGTTCCACAGCCTTTGTACCCATAAAACTACCTGACATTGGATGCAACTTGTTGATAAATATTGGCGCAAGACTTATATGAAGCTTAATAGACACGGGGTGAGCGCGTCTGGACTTAGTGTCACACAGATGATGGTGGGGGAAAAGTAAGATGGATTAATTCATAGGCAACGGAATACAGGTCTTATATACTACAGATACGGAATCACATGGAATCATACAGAAAGGACTCGAATATTCTACGGTACTCCACAGAGCACAGGTTTGCACTGGCGGCTTGCCCGATGCCCGAGGTCATGCCCGAGGGATGCCGAGGCAATGACTTCATCAACTCCAACACTCCCCCTCAAGCCGGCAGTAATCCCATGTTTGAACAGAATTGCTCGTGCTTTGCGCGGGACAATGCCTTAGTGAATATGTCTGCAATCATATCGTTAGTTGGACAATATTCAACATCTACAATACCGAGTTCAACGCATTCCCGGATGAAATGATTCTCAATGCGAAAATGTTTAGATCGCGCGTGGTGTTGAGGATCGTACGCAATGGATATTGCCGACTGATTATCCGAGTAAATTATTGTTGACTCTTGAGTGGGAAAGTCGAATGGTAAGGCTTCAAATAAATATCTGAGCCAGATCGCGTGTTGTGACGCGGCGGTAAGTGCTGAGTATTCAGCTTCAGCGGTGCTGAGAGCAACAGTTGGTTGCTTCTTGGAATGCCAAGCTATGGGGCCTCCAGCAAGGAGGTAAACATATCCAGAGACTGATTTGCTGTCGTCTGGATTCGATGCAAAGTCGGCGTCGCCATACGCGCCGTAGTGGTTGAAGAGAGAGGATGAATCGGACCGAAAGTCCGGACCTCCGTAAGTGATCCGCTTGTCGCGTGTCCCCTTTAGGTAACGGAATATTCTCTTCATCGCCGTCCAATGCGTTGGACTGGGGCTGCTGGTGTACGCTCCGACTCGGGCGACTGCGTACGCGATATCCGGGCGACTAATAGTGGCTGGCCAGATCAGTGAGCCCATGTATTCGGCAAAACTATGGCCTCGCTCATCGGTTGTCTTCCCTTCAAGATTGCTCTTCTCCAGGACGACATTCGGGTCCATAGGTGTCTTTACGGGCGACATTTGGTCGTACCCAAAACGTTTCAAGACACCGTCAATATAATGCTCTTGCGAGATCTGGATAGTCTTCGCAGCGCGGTCGCGGTAAATTTCAATGCCAATAATTTTCTTTGGCTCGCCGAGATCGTTTATCTCGACTTCCTGTTTCAAGGCGGCTTCGGTGGCGGATAGCATGGTGGTATGGTTGCTGAAGAGCAGTAAGTCATCGACCCAGACCGTGATAATAACGAACTGATCCTTAATTTGGCGCATGTAGACGCCGTGGTCGACTTCAAGACGAATAAAGCCATGCTTGGTGAGTATCCCATGCAGCTTTCGATTCCATTCCCTACCTGACTGCTTTAGGCCATAGAGAGTCTTTCTCAGACGGCATTTCCGTCCTGAGCCATCGTCAAAACCAGGAGGTTGTTCCATGAACACCTCTTCTTGCAAGTCTCCATTGAGGTAAGCTCCTTTAGCATCTAACTGCTTCATTTCGAGATCTTTGACAGCTGCTATCGCTAAGAGGGCTCGGAGGGACTCGAGACGGACGACTGGGGAGAATGTGTCGAAGTAATCGATGCCGGGGACTTGTGAGTAACCTTTCGTTACGAGTCTCGCTTTATAGCGGACGATTTCCCTTGCTGACCTGTTTTGAGTCAAATACCCAACGGCATCCAACGGGCTTTCGTTCCACAGGGCAATCCTCGAGCTCCCATGTACCCATTGTTGCCAGGTTCTCCAGTTCGGCGTTAATGGCTGCTCCCATTGCGGCCATTCGGGCGATGCTTTCGCCTCTGCAATGCTCCGGGGAATATTTGGTTTCCCCGGGTCGAGTTCTCCAGTGTTGGCCATGTACGCGAAGTTTGCCATTGCATCATTGCTGCTGGCCTCTTCCGTATCTGCCATGTCTTGTGCGGGTGGTTGTCCCGATGGGTCGGCCTACCTTCGGCCTTCTCGCGTTGGGATTTCCGAGTTGAAGGTAGTTGTGGTCCGTAACGGTACGTGTAAGTCTGCGGAGTGGGATCGGGTTGAGCTGATTTGGTTTAGGATCATGTTCTGTGTTTGTACGCGGTGTCGATGGTGCTGAAGACGATGGTACGGGTGCGGATGAAAGTGCAGGTACGTTCTGCGTCTATTTTGGCGCCGGCTGATTTGTTGACTTAGCTGATGTGCCTTGCGCATTCCCGTTTTTCTCCCCCTCGGATGGCACATCAAACTCAATCTCATTGAATTCAACGGCGGGGTCGGTGAATCGGTAGTTGCGGGAAATTTTGACGCGGTGGGTTTTGGTGTCGTAGTATCGTACTGCCTTGGGTCCGTCATAATAGCCACAAAATATATGCTTGATTGCCTGTTCTTCTAGCTTTGATAAGGTTTCGACGTCCTCGCGAAACATCCAGATGGGTGCTCCAAACTCCTGAAAATGTGAGACATCCGGTTTCTCCTTTGTAATACCTCATGTGGTGTCTTACCGTCCGGTAGGGCCTTTGTCGGTGACCGATTTCGGATATAGGCGGCGTGTGTTACGGCGAATTCCCACAAACTTTTGGGTAAATTTCGCTCTGTCAACATTGCTCTCGCCAACTCGACAAGGGTGCGGTTCAACCGCTCGGAAACTCCGTTTTGTGACTGGGAATAAGGTGCAGTTTGGTGAATTTCAATACCTTTTGCTGCGAGAGCTGATTTCAATTTCTCATTGATATACTCTCTTCCCTCGTCGACGCGAATCCACTTGGGTTTATACCCATACTGCCGTTCCAACCACTCAATGTGCTCCATTACCTTGCTCTTAGCTTGGTCTTTAGATCGCATGAACAAAACTGTCATTCTGCGACTAGCATCATCGGTAAAGGAAATGTAATAATAATTCCCTTCGGTGACTTTGTACGCGCAGGACTCCATAGGTCACTGTGGATGCCCTCGCCTGGCTCCTCTGAGCGGCGATGAGCTTGTGCGGAAATGGTTGCCGATGTATCTTGGCCTGAATGCATGATTCACATTCTTCCGCCTCGGTTTTGCTGTCTAGATCAACGGTGAGTCCTTCAACAGCCTGATTCTTAACAATGAGTTCTAAAGTAGAATCAGATACGTGGCCATATCTTCGATGCCACGATGCCCAACTATTTGGGTCAACTGCCTCTGCAGTTCCGGTGTTAGCTCGGTTTCCATTTGTTACTGCGCGGACATTGTCCAACCAGTACAATCGGAACTTCTTCTTGCCTTGCAAGAGGAGCCGTTCCTGTTTGTTTCGAACACTGAACTTGCCATGTTCAAATACGGCGGAACCTCCCGCATCATCGATGCGTGGAACAGACAGCAGATTGTTCACGGCTGTTGGTGCGTACAACGTGTTGTATAGATTAATTATCTCTTTCTTACCATTGATTTGGCTTTCAAGAGTAACAGTCCCTCGGCCATAGGCCTTAACTACGTTGTCGCCCAGCCCGCTAATGGTCTCGCCAGCAAGTGGTGTGTAATCGGTGAATATATCCCGTTTGTTCGCAATGTGAGCTGTACACCCAGAATCTGCAAGCCATGTGTCCCTCGATAGACGGGGATCGAAGTGGGGTTCGTCGGAATGGACCGCCATAAATCCGGACTGTTGGTTGGTGTCCTCGGCGGGGGCTCAGTACCTAGGTTAGCTGAATTTCCCTTCTTCTACCATTCCACTTCCCATGCCTACTTTGTAGTTATTCGGGCGCTAGCCTTCTTTGCCGCCGCCCTTGCTCCAGCAATCTTTGGCCATGTGGCCTGAAACTCCACAATTGAAGCATCCATCTCCTTTGATGAATTGCTGTGCTGGTGAGTTCTCTGACTCTTTCCGAACAGTGCTGCTGATCCTGTTGCAGATTCTCCTGCTTTCTCTTTCCGGCGTCGATACTCCTCGAGTATGAGGGCTACCAGCTCGTGTGAGGTGATAGTGACAGGGCTTCCAGCTGAGAATTGTTTCCTGGTGTGGTATCGTGGTTAATTGACCATTATTTGCTGCCAGGTACGAACTGTGAACTGGTCCCAAGATTCCGGAAGAGATGTGATCAACGCGATGAGGAATTCCTGGTCTGATACCAGGCTACTCATGGTGTTCAGTTGCTCTTGTATAGAGCGCAGCTCCGTGATGTGGGCCGCAATGTCGCTGCCTTCATCGGCAATCGTACGGTACAACTTCCGTCGATACGACATAATCCCCAGCTGACCTCTTGCTTCTTTCACAGTACATAACTGCGTCCACATCTGGGCTGCAGTCTTAGCTCCCGCAATATGAACCATTTGGGAATTTCCCAAGGCGAGCTCAATTTTGCTCCTTGCCTTTCCATCTCCCTTTTTCCATGCTGCAATCTTCGCCTTCTCGCTTGTAGTTGGCGTCGTCGGGTCTGCGACCGTCGGATACACCTCGGAGCCATCAACGTAACCCTCAAGTTCGTTGTCTCGGAGTATCGCGGTTATGCGACGCTTCCACGGCATCCAATTCTCCTCATTGAGAGCTCAATACGAGTCAAAGTGTGTTCAGTCATGGAGAGGTTTGGTCTGGTTCAGTATCTCTCTGTTACGAAAGTTTACTAGTTGTCGGGGCTGAGTGAAATGAATATGTAGAGTGTCGCTAATACTTCTGTGTGTTACAAGTCAGGGCCGGGGCCCATAACCTATTGGCGCAAGACTTATATGAAGCTTAATAGACACGGGGTGAGCGCGTCTGGACTCGGAAATATTCTACGGTACTCCACAGAGCACAGGTTTGCACTGGCCGGCTTGCCCGATGCCCGAGGTCATGCCCGAGGGATGCCCGAGCAATGACTTCATCAACTCCAACAATAAATATATATATACCTTGCGTTGGCTGCTCTGAAATAACATTAATCGCCGCAGGAGGGGGAAGAATCCCAATACAACTGCATGCATGATGTACACCAGATTTTAGGAGTACTCACCGAGCCCGAGACAACCAGGACGGAGCGACGGAGTCGACTTACTCCGTACGAAGGAGATGAATGGCGGAGCCCAAATATGGCGGTGCCAGGAATGATGGAAGGTAAGGCCGCCATCAATGATTTGTGTCGGGTTGGCGCAGAGGCCTCCGAAAAATCTCCCTACCCCTGGAATCCGATTTTACTCCAAACCTTGTATCGCGAATAGTTGAATGACATCATAGCATTCTGGGCCGCCTGCCACCTTTACATCCTTCTGGCCATCGTGTTGGATGTTCTGCTCGCTTTGGATGTGTGTCGTCTGCCGTCCTCCCCACCACAAAGCCACATCCATGGACCACGCCTGCCGCCACTCCAAAGCCTCACCTAAATCCTCCACGTAGCGTGGACATCAGGAAAAACACCCATTGCCAATTGTCCACAAATTGCTCAGAATTTCTGACAGTCCTCAAATGTCAATAATTGTTTCCAAATGGTAACCAACTGTTGACATTCAACCACATTCCGAAACATTTTTGAGGTAGTGCTCAAAACGGGGTCAGAACACATCATTGCAGTAAAACAAGAGTGTTTGACTCATTAGCAGAGCCTAGACTAAGTCTGGTGGGACATCCACCATGCCCCTCCATTCGCTGCATCGCACAAATTCGACAAGTCATTCAAAGTCCGCTCAACTCCGATCACGTCAACTACTTACGGACATGTTGATCACCAAAGCAGAAATGCGCGGGACTCGGCCGACTTGACGAACCGAGACGGCTGTCACCCGTGCATCAAAACCAGCCCTCTTTTTTGTAAGCGACAACAATATCTTTCTTCCTTTCCCTCCATGTCATTCCATTCACTTGCCTCACCATTCGTTCTTCAACTGTTCCTCAGCTGTTTCCTCCAATCTGCAACTCTGCCACATTGTACTGCTACCTAGTTCATGTGTGCGCACCGCTGGTAAGTCTTCTTCCTTTTTTTTCTTTTATCAAGCAAGTCTCACAAACATCGTTTTCTTCAGCCTTTGTTCATGCCAAATGGTCTCTGGTTGTTCTGTAGGGCCTCGGCCGGACTTTCTCGACCTGAAATTGTTTCATCACCCTGCCGAGGTCGAGCGCAAGGTACTCGTTATCACAAAAAGTAACCGGAAACTCGCCTCGTGTGATCCCAATTGGTGAAATATAATGGGTAAATCGTTGAATTTAATTGCACCTGATTTTGCCCCAGATGTCCAAAATTGTTTTGTGCAGTGGTCCCTCCGTGCATGGACGGGCCTGGGAGGCTCTGAGGAGAATCTTGGGGATCTGCCACATCGTTTATATGACAGAGACATGGGAGAAAGCCTCAGCCTCTTCCACCTCCTCGTTATCCTCGGCCTCCTCATCACATAGAATTTCGTTCGACTCATCGAGATTTCTGAAAATTGCACCGTGAAAAGCAGTGTTCGCCCTGAAGGCCTTCAAATGCACTTTGAGGAGCTTGAAGGCCTTCATGAAGGGTGAAGGCCTTCAAATGAAGGGTAACCTAAGGCCTTCAAGGAAAGATTCCCACGCTCATTGACGCAGCAAAATTTGTGTTGAATTAACCACAACACTCCTCGTCTGAGTCTATTTCTATCCCACCGTCGTCCGGAATGTCATCCTCTTAGAGCACTATTGAGCCAATCAAATCACTTCAAATAAAATATGACAATTAACTAGACTTGAAATGATGCAGGTTCAACACCAGTTGCCAAAAAAGGCAATTTCTGGCAAAAACCGCCCAACAAGATGCGAAACCTACGAGTCTTAGAAGCCTGATTTTTAGATTTTGGCCGTGCATCACATTTTCGTCAGCGGTTTTCGCGTAAGCTCCTTTTCTCCCCGCCAAAAAACTTCGGCTTCACGGCGCAACGATGAGATGCCGAGGGAAGCCGCAGATGGATGGTAATTTTGCTTGCCTCTCAGCTCCGACGATCCGACGCCTTGACGTGGCATTTTCTCGAATCTTCCTTTGACTCTCCCACCATCTGCTTCCGAGTCTCCTCTCCCACCATGGCTCCCTCGGCGACTTTCTGCAACAGCCCCCTCTCCACCTCTGTCAATCCCCTCTCTGAGCGATCCCTTCTGTCCGTTGACTGGCTATTGACTGCGGGAATCCCGGCTCCTGGTCGCATCGTGTCTGGTGTTCTTACCCTCCCGTCTGGGGACAGTGTTAGCTCCATGCACATGAAGCTCTCTGTCGCAGCTGGCCTCGCTCACGATCTGGTTCTGGGCCGTGACTGGCTGGCTATTCTTCTGTCGACAAACTATGCCGCATGCCTCTTTCCATCTTTCGTCGGGTATCATCCACCCTGGACAGCGGGAATCCGGTGCTGTTTGGATCAACTTGGTTTTTCTTGTCGCCTAAACTCTCTACAGTTGTACCTTCTCACACCACGGTCACATTTTCGCCTACAGCCAACGACGTCGATCCCGAGGTATCAGAGGACGTCAAAACATCACAGGGTATGTCAATCCTTTTGTTCTCGTGTTTGTCAGCACTGATATTTGGAACAGCTCCTGGACGTGGTCGTCGATGTGATGAGCCCTTGGCCTGCCGCTGTCCATCTACGTCCAGTGTTATATCATCATCTGCTATACCCATGACGACGATGACATCTGAAAATCTTTTGCGCGATATATCACTCGGACATCATGTTACCCGCTCCCATATCTCTGTGTTTCACGCAGATTTGCTAACAACTCGACGTTCTTTGCATTTACATGCCATCCCACATGCTGGTTTGATTTTAGTTCAGTGTTATCTTCTTCTGCATCATATCACGACCGGGGCTTGCGCTGACCATGCAGTGGATACTTCTGTATCCCCGCGACCAGATCGCTCTGCCTGCCGTGCCCTCTCCCAGAATTTCCAGTCCGCTGCAGATATGTCGAAATGTGTTCTAGGGATCATTCTTGATGCGGACCACAAACAAATCTCCACTGAGAGTCTATCGCACGTAGCGGCTGCCTTGAATATTACCATCTCTGGTGAGCGTAACCTACATTTCAAAATACGCGCGGCCATAGCAAAACATTGTGGCATTGTGAACTGTGCTGACTCCAGCAACCGTTCATCAGCATCCATCGCTGACTTTTTCCACTTGTTCGAGAGCCATCGCAGACCTGTTCTTCTATCCATTGCTGCCCTGCACTCCATTAAAGTTCCAGGAAATGCGACGATTGACTTTCTGTGTACCCAAATTACCCAGCATTTATTGTCGGGGCAATGTAGTCAATTATCGCAGACTCTTCCTAATGGTTTATCGTTACCGGATTGCGCCGATGTCCACAATGAATGGTTGGGAAACACACTTGATGCTGAGCTGCAGGTGCATATTCTCACTGCTATCTACAGCAGCAAAATATCCCTCAACTCTTTGTGCCGAGTTCTCGATAATCTGAATGTTATGCACGACAATGCTGATAGTATTGGACAATTACATCGAAGGCTCAAACGCTATATCACAGAGCTGCGGCGAGGGAAAAAGGTTGAACAATTGGAAGAACTGCAACGCGCAGCCCGGGCAAAACATGACGCAAAACTGGCTGAAATACAGCAAATCTGGCCACAACTAGTACCTCAATCTCACTACGTTCCGATGTCGCCTAAACAGAGGTCAGGCTAGGTCTGTTTGGCCGTAATTGGGTCTGTTTGGGTACCCAACAGGCCATGTCGGCGACGACGTAGAGCTTCTCCGAGATAATATGGCAGTACGACATTGGAGATGTATCGCCGATGAAGAAAAACAAGAAGTCTTGAAGGAATTCACGGAACAATACTTCGAACTGATCTAGTTAGGTGAGGACGGGCAGCGAGGAGAGCAACTGGAAGTAGCGAGGCACGACCGGAATCTTTACTCTAATTTGAGGAAAATCGATGCCCAAATCGGGACAAAAAGGACACCGGGGCACTGCACCAGAGTCGCTTAAAGAACGGTTAAATCAACACAGATAAACATACTTACTATTTTTATAGGATTGCGTATACATCCGGCATCGCACGGCAGGTATAACAACTATAGCGCGCTGTCGCAGCAGAGCCCACTAACTGGTGGGTGTATCTACACAACACAACTTGAAGTTCAATATAAACATGTATTCAATCTCGAGGCTCTGTCGCAAAACAAATATTAATGTGCCCAAAACATATTCATGCGAGGTCTGAGAGATCATCTACATCCAAACAATCCGTCTCCACCTCTACTAGATAATTATAATTGGCTATAGAGAGCCGGGGAACTTTACCACGTTTAAGTGAGGACGAACAGGTTCTGCAGGTGAGAAGAACTGTATCTCCATCATCGTCCGAACCAATGCCATCTGGATCAAACAAAATTCCTTCAAAATTCCCGTCCGAATCAAAAGGCATAGGGTCATCATAAGGTAGGGGTGGTTGTACACACTCAGGGTCCAACCAAGAAAGTGGGACAGCAGGTAAGACCGCTGATGTTTGATTATCACCTTCCGTGTTATCGACCAAATCTACATCCATAGCAATAGCACCACGGGCATCATCTATGTCCATTCCGGCATCGGATTCCATATCATCCAAGTCGTTGGATTCCTGAGCATCGTAGTCTGGGCGGCGTAACAAGCTGAGATCAAAATCCTTGATCCTGAGGCGTTTCTGATCCTTGACCAAAGTCCGTGCAGAGCAACTTCCGCATACAAAAGTAGCCAAGGTGTCGGCAGATAAGGAAGACTGGAAATCCTGCACTATCTTGCGCCTTTTTGCAATGGGAACCATTGTAGGCCAATCAGATCTTAACACAGACAATTCCTGCTCCCACCGAGTCTTCCTCATATGTACAAAATCCAACTTCTTACCACGGCGCAAACGTTTCAAATAGGATCTCAAATGTTTTCTGAGAGCAGCAGTGCCATCGGAAGAAGAGAACTCAACCTTATGCATCTGAAGAACACGTCGGAGAGGACGTTTAGACAAGGTTTTGATTACACTGGCAAGTATATTTATTTGGGTCAACTCTAAATCTAAAGCTATGGCAGTACCAAGATCCATAGCAAGAATGTTTTGCATATCGGTGTTGTGTGCATCGGACAGAGCCAGAAGTGAAGCGCAACCTAGGTGTCTATAACCAGATCTGTGAAGCCCACAAGAGCCACCAGTCAAATGGACACCGAGAATATCCCGTCCTTCTGATAACTTAGAAGACTTGAGATTTATGCCATGCAAAGCAGCGAGAGATATCAGGGCAGGCTTGGGCAAAAGCTCAACCCTATCAAATACAGAATGCAACGGATGGGATACAGACTGGCTGTGAAGTAGAGCTACTCGTTTCTCAGATAGTACACGGAAGAGTTCAGACATGGTAGAAGGCGAGACAATCCCTAGCGCACTAGACAGAACCTTTACCTGCGTGTCAGACAGTTGAGATGATGAAAGAATAATACTATAAGCTGTGTAACTCATGTGGTGTACAGATGTAAATGAAGACGCTACTGTTTTACATCCACTATGTGATTGAGCAGACTCGCCGTTGGGTAAAGATGATGCATACATGCCAGACAGTAAATGAAACACCAAAGCCTGTCTCGCAGCAAATGTAGACACACCTTGAGGAGAAAGCCCGTGAATGGCCAGATGAGCGTGAAGACAATAAATGTCGCCGACCAACACATTCTCCAAAGGATTACTAGACAGGAAAAGACCATTCAACCCGAGTGACGGAGCTAAAGGAAATACAGGACCAGAGATCCGTCGACTCAAAGAGGGGCCTTGCAAGGGTGTGGTGAAAGCATTTTGATTATGGTCAGGCGTGAACACCAAACTACTATTGTACAACGCGGACGCCGGATATGACACGGATGTAGAAGACGACACGGATGTCGGAATATAAGGTACGGACGCCGTATGCGTACCGAGAGATGCCGTATGCATACCTAGAGACGCCGTATGCATACCAAGACCGAGACCGAGTGACGCGCGCGACAACATCGGATCGGAATTGTGGGACAGGGAGGAAGGGGGATATGAGCTAAGGCTGTTGGCCAAAGCCTTCAGACCTAAATCAGGAGGTAAGCACCGATTGAGGCAACCAAGACAAATAATCAGACTCACGATCAAGAGTTGGATGCATGGGAGGGACAGCGACCTCTGAAGGTGCAGAGGATGTATGTGGTACTGGATATACTGAGGGGAATGAAGGAAGCATGAATGGACACTCAGAAAGTCGCGACGACAAACCTCGGGACGGAATTACCACCTGTGCGGAAGTCACGGGACACCCTGGAGAGATATGGTGAATCAGAATGAAAGAGAGTACAAAAAGTGCTGTACACTCGCACCTTCTGTAGAGGGGTCTACTCTACAGCTTGCAAAGGCCCAAAGTCATTGGTGGGAGGTAAGTCAAGCCCGATGAGCCACTCTCGCACACTTGCTTTCCAGTCCAGGCCTAAACAGACGTCTACAGACTGGGATGACGAAATAGAGCATTCCAGTTCAGCAGCAAAGGACCCGTGGGGACCTCCATTGATAGTAAGGGCAAAGCGCCGAGACCGATGACGTGGAAAGTGAGAGTGCAGAAAAGCCGAAGACAGGACAGTGACAGGCAACAACGGAGAGGTGCTGACACAGCAGGTGTATAGACCGTTCACCAAAATAGACATCCGGGAGGCACAGAAGAGCACGACGACGGAACTGAGCTGAGAGGATGATGGAAGAGGGAGACGAAATTTTTGACAGGCAGGCAGACAAGAACAAACACAATCACGACTTTCATCGCCATAAGGAAACACGACGGTAGGTAGGTAGGTAGGTAGGTATCATTACACGGCACGGTCCGAATCACGAACGCCGGTTCCAGGGATTTTCCCGGTGTACAAGCAAGCGGTAAATACACCATCGCCCCTGGACTCCTTCCTGCCATCTAAACCAAGCTCGCAGACCCCACAGGTTTCCCCATGCCCCACGGTAGAGCCTAGACAACAGAACGAAGCATAGATATTCCTGGAATTAGCCTATCAGTTATCTCGTCTACGATACACATGTGTCGCATAGAAAATTTCAAGGACATCATGCACAAATTTTCCAACCAGTACGATTGTCGAGCGCTCATATATAATGGCCTTTAAGAAGTCTATCGCATTGAGCTCGACAATTTTCCTACCCAGTTTTGGCACAGCGCGAAGTATTTTTTCCAGAAATATATTGCGTAGATTGACCACTTGAGTACAGGCTTGACACTCAAGCAGTGCATGTTCCGGGCTTTCAACTTTGGCTATGCAAAAACGGCAGAGGCGTTCGTCTCTGGGAACGGGTTGGAGTGCATGATCCGTGTACCGCAGCTTTTCCAAGGCAAGTTGATGGGTGGACAGCAAGATTGAAGTCAGAGCTTCCCGGTGTTCTTGTGTCTTGACCATGAATAGATAATGCCTTAGATATAAAGTCTTTTGAGCAGGCGGCTTGTCCTTTTGAGGTTCACGGCGACCGTGTAGTAGGTAGAGTTTAACTGACGAGTCGACTTCATGCTGTAGCCATCCAAGCGCTCGCGCTTCAACATCCTTCCGATATGCTTCAACGGTTTTTTCGGTTGCGGACGCGAAGTCTAAAGGGGGGCAAGCGAATGGAAGTTTGGATGCTGCAATTAGTACATCTCCAGCCCATGATTTTTTCTTCTTGGCAGCTAGTTCAATGGAACTAATTAAACATGTTCGCGCCAGATGAGAAGGTGAGAGGGATAGGAGATATTGCAGATAACCCAGCAAGAGGATGAATCGACGTATTCGAAGCGGCATAATACCAGTCTCGGTGAAGAGCGGTGCGAGCATGGAATGGGAATGGACATTCAATATTTGTCTAAGGAAGGCGATCTGAATTGCGCAGAGTTCTTTGACATGAATGTCTTCGCTGTCAGGGCAGACCTCGCAGCCGTGGATGAGATGACAATCCACTCGTGCCATATATAAGGTCTTGAGCTCCTTCGGCGTCAAGCGACCGGTCGAGTCTTCAATTCCCATGATCCTGTGCGCGCAGTACCGCGCTGTGCTTGCTTTATCCTTGTAGTGGTCTTCGAACATATTTCTAGTGTCTGTTCTAAAGTGCATGCCAACATATTTTTCCCGAGTTTTGACGGTCAGAGTGGTTTCTCCCAGTTTGAACACAAGGTTTACCGGTGCGGGCCCGAATATCATGACGATCGTCTTGACCATGTTTACGACGATAAAGTTCCGTGAGCACCACACATTGAGTGCGTTCAGTCTGCGCTGCAGTCGCTTGGCCGAGAGCGAGATGAGGAGAATATCATCGGCTTGGGCCAAGATTGCGATTCTAATACCAGATAGGATTGGGTCGTCAACGTCTTCAAGCATAATGAGGTCGGCCATGAAGAGGTTCCAAAGGACAGGAGATGCAGGATCACCGGTGAGTAGCCCAATGAATGCTTTGAACTCGGCAGAGTTACGATCTCCGTGCCGGACGTAGTATTCCATTTTCTGGTATAGCATGCGCAGCCAGTCAAATAACGCGCCTCCCATTCCCATGTTCAGGAGTTTCAACCACAGTGTTGGATGATCCGTTGAAGGGAAAGCATTTGTTGCGTCTACTGCTGCAACAAAGACCGTGAGATTTTTGGCCCGTGCCCATTCTTTTATGCAACGAAGGATGAAGGGGTTATTATTGGTGCGATACCCTTCTCTGAATCCGTTCTGATAGCCAGGTATGAGCCCGTATGCATTTGCCCAGTCCGTGATGCGTTTGTGTATTAGTAGAGTCAACACTTTCAGCAGGCAGCTTTCCAGAGCAATTATCCGGTAGCTGTCAGGGTCTGCACCGTCTTTCCCTTTCTTCAGGAAACCAATTATGACCGATTTAAACCAAATCGACGGCCCGTCTCTTTTGCATGTGCATTCGTTGCACAAGAAAAGGAGATCACTATTCGGGATGTCCAAGATTTCTGCGTAGTGGATTGCATCTTCACCAGAGGCGCTGCCCAGTCCCTTTCGTAGATGATCCTTCAGCCATTCCATATCTTTTTCCGTCCACTTTGCAGAGAAGAATTGCTCTGGGGTGGGATCGGCGGTTGTGTCCGGAATTGCACCAGCAATCAAGCGGTTGATTTTATGCTGAGATGCATCAAAGGAGTCTGGGAGGGTTGCAGGGGGGTTGAGGCGTCTTTCGAAGACCTCTTTGAGGCTCTCAGCAGTTACCGAGATAGGATTTGGAGCGGGATCTATGAGCCGTTTGACTTCTTTCCAGAATTCGCCAGCTGATGGGGCTTCCATGATATGTTTGCGGTTTCTCTCTCGCATTTCGTGTAAGCGCAATCGGCCTCGATGGCTGGCAGGGTACTCGGGACGTTGCGACGGTGTTGGTGTTACCATATCACCGGAGTCATCAGGTATGTCAGCAGTAACTTTCTCGACTTGCAGTGGTTGCGTTGTGAACGGCCGCATGGGAACAATATCAGGATTTTCGGGCACAGCTGGGCGACTGAGGGTCAGTGCCGCTTCTGCAAGACATTTAGCTGCTTTGAAGTGACCCCCGACCTCGGTTGGCTTGAGGTAAACGAAGTGAAGGGGCGCAGATCGCGATTTAATAATGCGAACAATGGATTTCATCACATCGCCGTTTACGCAGGTCCAGCCAGATGCCTCATTCCGAAACGCACGGTATGTAATACCCCTGATGGCGTACTCGGATCTGGTCGAGACACGGAGGGTTTTTGTGCGAGGAGCCACTCTAATTGCCGCCAGGAGAGCAAGTAAATCAGCTCGTGCATTTGTTACAACAAAGCACAGGTACGAGCACTTTTTGTTGTAGCGTCTGTTTATAAGAGACTATGCATTTGTTGGATTGCCCCAGACTCGCAGTGACTGGTTAAGCCCAGAGTGCGGGCCAAAGTATGCCGAGGAGCCAGCTATAGCCGTGTGCTTTCCAGCGTCTTTAGATACACCACAGATAGTCACAATGATTGGGCTTGTGTCGTAATAGACTGGACCAAAGAGATCTAGGATTTTTTTAGATTTGTCCTTGCCGGCCTCGAGTGTTTGAATGAGCAATTTATCGAGGTCAGTTTCGTCTGGCAGAGCAGCTTCCTCGCGTTTTCTCTTTCTTATGCGGACTCGAGAATTTATGGTGAGGAGTGCGGGATCGACTTCAAGTTGGACAACTAAGGCTGCGTGGTCAAAGTCCGCTTCGTGAGGAAGCACCTTGAAGGCAGTGATTTTGGGATAGAGAGACTTTGAACAGATCACATAGTCGATAACTGTCTTCCGCGTGCCTTGGAAGGACGTGAATGCACCGCTATTGGGCCCAAAGCGTTCAACGCCATTCAGGATCATGAGATCGTAGTCTGCACATAATTTAAACAAGAATCTACCTCGGGTCGAGACGGGTTTATCATCCATTGATCGGCGTGTGGGGTCAAGCACGGAGGCAGTTTGAGATCCAGTGCGACCATTCAGGTCCCCCATTATCAGGATTTTAAAACGACCAGCATACGCAATCGCCACTGCTGAAGCTAGAGCAAGACAAGGATCACATTCAAGATCGCCAGCCCAGTTGGAGGATTCGGGTAAGAGATAGACATTGAAAACCAGAATGTCCCCGATCTGTTGAACCATGAAATCTGGGCCACAGAGCTCGTTTCGAAGCGTAGATGGAACCCGCGCACTGTTGGAAATGGTCGCCACTCCGCCCCAGGATTGGCCGAGATTTGACTTTGGCCGGCGAGTGCGTGATATGATAGAATAGTCGTCGGGAAGTCGGATACTATCATGCTGTTGTGGACGCAGATGAGTTTCCTGGAAGAGATTGAAGTCATAATCTAAAAGGTCTGACTGGGCCTTCGGGCAGCTCATACGAAGAACAAAAGAACCTTTTATATTCCAACTCCGTAAGTTTACTACATGGGTGGTGGGAGATTGGACGTTGGAAAAGGTGAGGGTATTGGACGCCGTAGATGGTGTCAGATTAGATAAAGGTAAAATGGACGGAGGGTTGTTAATGGAAAGGGTATGTGACGAAGACGTCGAGGTAAGTGAAGGTACGGGATTAATATGTACATGTGAACGGAGGATGTGCGAGTTGGTAGTAAAAACATGAGCTGCCCGAATTAGTTTGGGGAACGAGATACAGTAAGGGTATCATAGGGTGGAACGCGAGCAGTAGTGAATGCGTCAACAAACCAAATAGCCTGCGCCTCGGTGGCGAATTCAAGGGCGATCCAGCTCTTGTCCTCGAACCGGTAAGCGCGGATGAAGACGTTGGTCCACTGGTATTGCGGGAGCACGGCCTGGATGATAATCAGGGCCTGCTGAGTGATATCCTTATGCCAAACTGCAGGTCCCATGCGTACTTCCCTGGCAGGATAACGCACGGTCGGCTCGGTCGCTTTGCCTCTGCGGTTAACGGTGGGGGCAACAAGGATACCCGCGGGGGTCACAGGGCTGGTAGAGGATGCGGGAATGGTGCTGGGAGCGTGCACGGGTGCGGCAGGAGCGATAATGACGCCTGGAGGGGGCGCGATACTGGTGGGGGGCGGTGCAGCGACAGTGGGGGCATGGAAGATGGCCGCGGGAGGCGTGGGGATGGCGGGGGCGTGGAAGATCCCCGGAGAAGGGACAGTGTGGCCATGCACGGGAGGCGCATCTTCAAGGTGAGGGCGGACGGCGCGGTCGTGCGTGGGGCTCGGCGAACGTGCGCGCTTGAGGCTCGTTATGCTCGTGGAGAGCTCGGCGAGGATCCCTTCCACTCGCATTAAGCGTCCTTCCGCGGATGAGGCAGAAGGGGCTACGAGTGCGACGTCGGGCAATGGCGATGGTGCTGGGACAGGTGGCGCATGAGCAATAGCGGCGGCGGGAGTAACAGGAGGAGGAGGCGGCATCTGACGGGTCTCGATGCGCAGCAGAGTGCTGGCGACGTCGTCAAGCAGCATGTTCATCCCGACGAGCTGATTTTGTAAAACTTGGTTGGGGTCAGCGAGCCGAGAAAGGCGCGAAGGATATAATGACACACTATTGATAGAACTAGCATGGGTCTCGGCCGTGTCCGTGCTTAAACGAATGTGCTCCGCTACCCCCTGCGTGAGGGCGTGAAGCTCACGCTGGAGGCCACGAATTTCCGGCTTTGATTCAAGTCTGTGGCCATCAGGAAGCACCTCGCGCAGGCCAACATTCGCTATGAAGTTACGGGCAGCTGCGTGGCCAGGCTGCAGGTGGGCGGAAGAGGAAGGGCCGGGAGACGCGTTGCGTTGCTTCTCCTTGCCTTTGTTCCCATCTGGTGCGGCGATTGGAGTCGAGGTGGAGTGGACAACAGCAGAATTGCTGTCCGAGTCATCGGTAGCGTTATTAGCGAGGTAGGTAGACAAGGACTCGGTGGGGGCGAGACTGGTGACGGTATCCGAGCGCTGGATGGGGGGTGCCGAACTCGACGAGAGGGCTGCAGACGGCGTCGAGGCAGGAGCCAAAGAAGCATCGGGAGCAATAAAGAGTGTGGGAGTATTCGAAGCAGCAGGAGCCGACATTGAAATGATAGGGTTGAAAAAGTGTTGGAAAAAAGAAGGAGGTGCTGGGGGATTTCAGAGAAAGAGAGAGACTGGATTGCGAGGGTTGGGCTCAATCTCAGCAGGACCTCAGTATTTATGCAAGTCTCAAATATTCTACGACGGATGATGACACCCCGAAAATCCCGCCGTAACTCGTGATACGCGAGCTTTGTGAAGCAGATGGTGCTAAGCTCGGGCTCGGTACGCCGCAGGTGACGTGGTGGTTGCGTGGTCAGATGACGTGGCAAGCTTTTGAAAAGGGAGGGGATTCAGGGAGGGAGATTCCAGGAGGAAAACGGAATATTTAAAAGGTGACAGAGGCGAGAATCGAAACCACGACCTCCAGAGTGCACCTAAAGTTAGTGGGCATCACTTTGTGCCCGCTTTGCTAGCTTTGTTGCTGTTGTGTTTGTTCTCGCCTATTCCGACGACCGACCTGCCACAATATTGCGCCAGCATCTGACATGCACCCGCTCGAGCTGACGGTGGGCAGCCGCCGCTCTCGCGCCGCCGACGATGACCAGGATCAGGATTGCGAGCGCAGACACCCCTCCCGGCGTGCACCGCAACCAGCCACCTCACCCATGCCAGACATTGAGAATGCTATGCACTGGGAACAGTTGCCACTGAATCTCGAATCTGACGCCAAGCTTCCCAATACCAGCTCATATTCGATGTTCTCGGATGTCGCTCTCGACACCAGCGACATAGTATCGAAAACCCGCAGGACACCGAGTCGGACGATGGACCCTTCAGCCTAGAACATATTTTACGCGACGAGGCGCCGGCAACTCGAGTTCCTCCACTTGCACTTGAAGGTGATGCCCGCCGCACCACCGCTATGATGGAGCCTCAGCGGCTGGAGGATGAGCTCGTTGGGACCCTGAAACGATTGTTGGATTTGGGCGTCCCTCGAGCAACACTTGCGCCACATATCAGCCCCAGCATATCTGAACGACTGTTCAATACTGGTTGATACCTGAAATTCCCTGCCGCCGGCGCTGTCCCTCGCGAGCTACAAGGGGTGCATAAATGCTCGACAGCGCAGTGAAAGCTTGCTATGACGGGTCCAGGTCTACGACTCGCCGCCCTCGCTAACCATACTGTACACTCACCCAACGTGTACCCGCACTTTGTCGTCGCTACTTACGTATTGGTCTCCACCCATTCAAAATCTCTTGCTTTCTACCTTTCGATACCCAGAGTGAACACTGCGTCCGTCTCCCCATGTAGTTTCTTCCCTCATGGGTGAAAGCAACGAATTAGCTCACTTTGTCGCAGCGCCCCAGCGACCCTTAATTAAGCCAAACCTTGCTCGCGGGGTCCCCGCGGAAAGGTTTGCAATACGAGCTCAGACCGAGACGATGGGCCGTGGTAACATGAAGTGGCCCAATGGGCTGAGCCAACCTGAATGCTGGAGGGGCAAGCATGGAACTTCCCCAACTATTCCCAGACTCAGACAACTACAATGATTCCGACGAGGACGAGTCCTCCATTGGAGATGGTGAATTCCTATTCACCCTAGACGATGAGGTCCCATCCTCGCCCGAGGAAATAGTTGCACGAGTACGACTACAGGTTCAGCAAACTCAGCGTGGGCAATTCGTCCCTGATAAGCGACACGCTTCTGCCCGTACCATTCCTGGTCTTGTAGGCGAGGATCGATTGTCTGTCCACCTTATGATGCAGAAATAGGCAGTCATCATACTCAGGCGCCGATTGTATCAATAAAACGCGGAAGTCTTTTAGTGTGCAGCAGGAAAAGTGGATGGGTGATTCCTAAGCTGAGCCCCTTGACCAGGCCCGCGGTAGAGTGTCGTAAAATTGAAATACTTTCGCAAAGCCCGGGTGATGTTTAGCAAACACATTACGGTTGATCTGGATGGTTTCAGCAGGAGAGAAATTTCGTCGAAGTACACTACTGACATTGAACAGCCCGAATGCCGATTCATCATCGTCGGTGGGGATCTGATTCAGCTGAACCACGCAGTCACCATCCGACATGTCATACTCGAATGGTCCATTGAGCTGACATGCCGGCATCTCCTGATCCACATTAAATTCATCCTCGGTGGGTGTAGACGCCATGAAAGAGAGGAACGGTGGTTCAACCGGTTACATATAT